>OZ026608.1:2782480-2824980 GCA_964020085.1 Micromussa lordhowensis | reverse complement strand
AAACTCATTAATAATTCATAAGCACATCAGCCTATCAGAGATGTCAAATTGATCACGTGCATGAACCTTTATACCTGGTAAAAATGAGAACGACTACCATGATCTTTATATAAAGATCACACGTAATCTTTATATAAAGATCTCCGTGTGATCTTTATATAAAGATCTCAATCCAATTGTTCTCAATGCACGCGTTTTCTCGGGTTTTCGAAGCCGCAGAAGAATTCGCATGCACGTGTTTTCTCGGGTTTTTGAAACAATAGAAAAATTCGCAGGTAGGTGTTATCGCGGATTTTTGAAGCTGTTCAAAACACTCGCAGCACGTGTTTTATCGGGGTTTTTAAACCCGATAAAACACTGCTGCTCGTGTTTTAAACAGTACATCAAATTATTTGAAGGGACTACCGCTGGCCACATACTGAGGACTCGTTAGGACTGCTGACGTGTGTTAGTCAGCTATATTGTTTCGGACACTCGAACTCATCGTTATGGACAAATACCTTGCAAATCGAACTTATTATCGTAAGTCTATTATATTGTGTTTCGTTTAGCTTTATAGTTCGCGTTACTTAGTGTATGTATATTGATCTGTCCAGTAGATCTGTTTCATCGTTGTGATTAAACTAAGTCAATCGAGGAGTTCGCTTCATTATTGTTTATAGCCACCACCATTGAAGAGAAAAAAATTAACTCACAACAATAGATACTAGTCTCTATGGATTCAAAGAGTCTGCACTATTGCACTTTGCAGGAAAATGACATTTTTGGAGCCTACTAGTGATTGGAACCCATTTGTACACTCTTGAGTGAGTCAGAGTAATAAAAGTTTCTTCACAACACGGCAATATCATTCCAGTCATTGTCTAAACCAGATGTTGTGATTAAAAGTCCATAACAATTTAACCATCAAGCCACCAACTGCAGTGAATATCATCCAATTAATAATGTGAAAAATGAGTACAAATATACAATGTTATTGTCAAGTTAGTTATTAATTTAGTAGACTTTCCAAAATTTTTAGTACTGTAATAGGCAAAGGACCCCTGAAAAGCAAAAACGAACCTCAACTCTTTGGTCACAAGGACCCTTTACTTTCAAAACTACTGGGAACTCTGTATTAAATGTTTTGATGTGTAATGTCACAATGACTGTTTATTTTTACTCATTGTTTTAAATTTGACTCACCCAATGGACCAGTTGTCAAAATCCAGCACAACTAGTAAGAAAACACAGCTGCAATACTATACACCAAAACGTCTAATAAGATACATATTCCCCACAAGTACATTGTATGCATAAAATTTGATTTGTTTCCTAACCTTCCTTGACTGACATAAAGAGCAATGTCTGAAGCTGGGAGAAAGACAAGAGCCACTGAAAAAAATAAAGTTCAATCAAGTTCAAAAATTGAGCAATCATACATGTATCTTGACAACCTGAGCTTTCTGCACCTCTAGTGTAAACAGTCTGGATGATCAAAAGTCATCTCAGTCTACACAGCTACATGTAATTTTAAATATTGCCAAGTTCATATTATAATAATTATGACTTGTGACTGGCACAGTGCCAACAGGGTTGCCTGATACTTTGTAATTTTCTCAGTCACATACAGACACTGTAACAAATGAGTTATCACATTAAACCACATGTGATGACACTGCTTGTAATATTTGAAAATTGTCATAAATTGCACACACCTAAATGATGTTCATGCAAATTTTAACGAATTTTCCGTAATTTTATCACTTGTAGTAAATCTAATTGCACTCACATTTTACAACACCCTATATATATGTATTATTTTAAACAGTATAAAGCATTTTGAGGGTCTACATATATACCACATCATATACATACTGTATACGTATAGAATGGGAGGTTAAGACCTACTGTTGAGAGAGGTACACAAAGCCAAATCCAAGCGTGTTTTCTTGCGATACTGAAAGAGAAAGACCAAAAGTGTCACTATAATCAATAAACTTCTTCTTCAGCAAGAAGCTAGCCATTCTTGAGAGAATTACATGTAGATACAGCCTTCAGTACTGTCTGGGGTAATAATTGCAGTGTTTCTCAACTGGAGAAATTCCACACTGCACTTTCTAAATTACCTACATGTAGACACTCTAAGAGCTTTTACTCGGGCTTCATAACGCAAGATCAACGTGTACTTTACAAGTAAGCTTATTGAGCACAATAAAAACGAATAAAAGATCAGGATGTTTCAACGCAACAGTTACAAAAAAAAGAAACACACAACAGTTACGCTCAAATATTTGCTATTCAATTTGATTCATTGAGTATCCTCTTTATCCAATTGCGTGTTGTTTGTTTCATCTTCTAAGTTCTGTTTTCGATGATTCTTGATTTTTTTAACATCTGAGGTGTTCATCTCAGCATCATAGTTTTCATATTGTACCTTTATTCCAGCTCTTTCCAGTAGCCCAATACACTGATCATAAAGCCTTCCTTTCTTTGGAACAGCCATCAGCATACGCCTCTTCAGTTGCTCATCACTAATATGGAGTCTAATGAAATACCATAAAGGATCATTACAAAAGCAGCATCTTTTTGCACAAACTTCAAGTCTAAAGACCCTATCTCTTGCCCAGGTTCTTGAAGGAACTGTTCCATTAATAGTACACCTTGAAAACTGTAGTCTGCCATCCAGTTTTTCATTAATAATCTATCCCTTGTTAGTTGTTGACTTTCAAGTTTTTTTATTATCAGTGGTAAACCATTATTTTAAGTTTCCTTCAACTTGAAGGTAAATCAATTGTCCAAAAATAACTTAATTAACTACGAAAAAGCCACTTAAAATGATGCACTACAGAACAAACACATGGTATCAGCAAATCTAATTGTTCTGTGGTCATTTCACATCACAAATAAAATTTCTCTGAGCTGGAGCATGTATTTGCAACAAATTTATTTCAAATGATTTATTTTGCAATTCAAATACAAGTATTCCGGCTACTATTTTTTCATCTGAAATATTTACTTAGTAGAACAGCTAAATCAATACTTGAATCCGTATTAAATTGAAGGACTTCTGGAAACTAAATCGACTATCCAGACCCTCTCCCCTCCCCTCAAAAACAAGCTCAGTGACCCCAATTTTTTATTACCGGTATCTAATTGTAATCAGCATGATAGGAAGCAACGTTTTGCAAAGTTTGAAAAATGTTTTTTGAGTCATAAGCGCTCAAAGCTAAAATAGACCAATTTCGATATATTAAAATGCAGCCTACATGTAAAACAATAGACCTCAGTATGAGACTCCGGGGAATAAACCCCACAAACTCTGTAGTTATTTCCCGGAGCCTCGTGCTGAGGTCTATTGTGTTAGGCTGAATTTTAACATATCAAAATTGGTCTTAAAAGGATGTTTTTAGCAGGTCACCTTGTAGCTATGGTAACCTATTGTGCCACAAGGTGACAGTAACTCGGTGTGCAACACTTGCAGACTGCAGACTGTAGACTTTTTCACTAAAACATTGTATTCCATTTCCATTACCAATAGCTAACCGTAAACAGGCTAACCTGAGTGCTATTCAGGCCAACCTGAGTGCTATTCAGGCTAACCAGAGTGCTATTTAGACCTAAATGTAGTCTGTAGTCTGCAGTCTGCAGTCTGCAAGTGTCGCACACCGACAGTAACTTGTTCACCAATATAAATTTGGCAGTTTTTTGATACCACGATTTTGGAATCAACTGATATAGAGTGGATATAATTACCCATCAAAATACAAGTCTTTGAAAGTACTGGAAACTGTTTCCAGCCACCTTAATTATAAGTGATGGCAAAATACAATTTTGTTGTTATATGGAGTCCTATGCTTAGCTCAATTAAACTCTCTTGCTAGACTAAGGACATCTCTTTGAATTTGCCGCGTCACCCACAAAACATGGAGAATCAAATCTCTAGAGTATTGTTTACACATCGCCAGTTACACTCTTTGTTAATTTTAATCAGGTCCATAGATTTGTAAGGCTTAAGCTTAATTCAAATCAGCGATTGCATAAGGCCAAGGCACGTGTTTTGGTTCCGCTGCACACAGTCAATTCACGTTGAGATAAACGAATTAGGGCAACGAAACAATCATCTTACCTGTTACATCGTTCTTCAGTAGACGATTCCCCTAGGATACTAGCCATTTTACGAGCAAAATGCACTTTTCCTTACGCAGAACGAATGAGGTCTCGGAGGGGGAGAAGCTGCGTAACACGAGCTACCCATGAGCACCCGCAGTAATTTTAGCGCGAAAATGAACCCTAGGCGGGGTGGACCAGGGTTGGTGTTGGCACGCAATGGCACGCACTGCGTGCAGAACTCTTTTAATTGACTGTTTTCACGATCCCATAATGCAATACGTTTTGGGGGGTTCTTTACATAAAAACAATGCAATTTATTTGCTCTTGGGACTGTATCATGCTTCAGTGAACTGATTATCCATTGTTTTAATGTAAATAACCCCCCAAAATGAACTGTATTATGGGATTGGTGAAAAAAGCGAATAGACCATTTCCGATATATTAAAATTCAAACATGGCTCCGAGGCTTAAGGGAATAAAACAAAAGAAATTAATTATTCATCCCTCCACCTCGATGTGATTTCTTTTGTTTTATTCCCCTAAGCCTCGGAGCCAAGTTAGGATTTTAATATATCGGAAATTTATGGTCTATTTTATTGTTGGGTCTTTGGAGGGGTGGAGGTTAACAAAATTGTAGCGGTGCTACTTTTTCTCAGAAGCGTAGTCTATGGCTTTTCAATACATGGATCACAAGCAAACAAGATTTGATAATTTTGGCACAATCATGACCCTTCATAATATCACCTATAGCAAGAACTATGAAGACTTTCGGGGATAGATCGTTTAGTTGTGCTGCCCCAAAACTTTGGAATCTGCTTCCATCTACTATGTAAAAGTAGACTTAAAACTTCATATTTAGTAAGGCATTTAAAATTTAAGTTTTATGTTATTTTAATGTCTTGCATAACGTAAGGCGCAGTTGAATATTTTTATAGAAACTGTGCGGTTTAAATTATTAATACTATTACTACTATTATTATCATTATTGTTATTACTACTACTTTGTGGAGGATGTAGGAGGCAAAATAAAGAACTCAACCTCCTTTGCTTTTAGTCTGGAGCCCTGCAACCCAATATTTGATATATTTTTTTGGTTGGAACTAAGAAGTCTGTTTCCATTAAATGTATGTCTTAATTAACACAGATGCGGGGGGGGGGGGTGGGGACAGTTGAACCTCTCCTAACAACCACCTCCCTCTCAGCAGTGGCCACATATTTTCTTTCCAGTTGGGAGATCAATGTGCTCTCATTCTTTAGCCTCCCAATAATGACCACCTGTCCACAATGGCCAGAAAACCCTCTGTCCGCAGGGTTGGCTTTATAAAGCGGTTTGACTGTAGTCAGAAAATTTTGCAAGGGCAGGGTTCTCCAGCTCCTAACCCCCTCTCCCCCTTACTGCCTTGTATCACTACCAAATCTGACAAAGTTCTTCATTTTATTTAACATTCATTCAACAAGTTTTGATGTCGATTTTCTTGGTAAGCATTACCATTGTACCACGTAGAACTAAATAAATATCTTCCTGGTAATATATACAGTATAAACACTGTTTTTTCCTACCAAACACTTGAAATTACTTGTGATCATCAATTATAGCTTCATGAGTAGAAAATAATTATTGAAAATATTGTTACATCACTTGTGTTTGATCAAGATATTTACTAGACATTGTTATTAACTTTATCTTCCCTTTTTTCTATCACATACAATATTCTATGCTTACATGCTTTGCTCTATTCAGTCATAAAAAGGAGGAAAAATCTTTGTCCACAAATTACAGTACAGAACTTGCAGTAGAGAAACTAAAGAAATGCCAACAGATTGATGCGAATTTCCAAGTTAAGGATTGTATGGAATGGCATATCTAAATTTATGGTTAACAAAATGATTACCAACACATGGTAAGAAGGATCAAAAGTTGTTGATATAACAAGGATTTGCTGTTCAGCCCTTTGCATTATATTAATTTGTCCACAGCATTGTCAAAATTACCATCACTACCACATGGGTTTGCGCCAATTTGTTGAATACTATTCTGCAAAGGTAATGCATTTTTGTTGGGTTAACTGCGATGAAGGTACATTGATGAGCTGCTTGAAATCATGTTAAATATTGACAACAACAACTTATTATCTACAGCTTTTACACTCTATGTTATGAGAACTTAACATAGAGACATTAACCTTTATTATAAAATGTTCAACAAATTGTGTGTTCTTTTATTGGTCAGTTCGATTGAAGGGGTGCCTGGAAAAAAGCCCTTATTGACTTCTGTTAAATTTCAAGATTCTCCCTCCAAATTGCCTTGTAGTCTGTAGTAAAACATAAGGAGAGTTTGACATTTCATCAGCAGTCAGTCAGGGCCTTATTCTGCACACCCCTCTAATTTCACTTTCAAAGCAAGTTTGAGTGCACACAAATTGAACATTTTACAAAAGAAAATAGTACACTTGTTCCTTGTACATGTACATGGTTGCATAACATATAACCATTTCTGATTTTTTTAAGAACACAAGAGAACTGTGAGAAGCATAAGTGCTTCTTTCAGGTTCTTAAAATTCCTGCATGATTTAAATAATATTGTAACACAACAATGCACTGATGAACATGTTAAAACAACATTTCCTTACTAATATATTACAAATAACATTCTCCTTGCAAATATTACTATTACCATTATTTTAAATATTACAAATTGATAAATATATCTTCTCAAAAATACAACCTTTTATACACCTTGACTAAGTATAACCTCATACAACTGTAGATAGTTATGCTTAAAATTTTAATGAATACTTCTGTAGTACCCCCTATACTTTGCAAAAACAACATTGAAATGGCAAGTGTCATTGAAACATATGATATGGCCTTTAGGTTCCATCCACACTGTGCCAGAGAAACTTGAAAATGGTGTTTTCACTCTGAAAATTTACATGTTTTCCATCCACACTAGAAATTTGAAAATGCAACAATTTTAGGATCAATATCAGTATCTGGGCAACTGCCCACAAACCCCTCCCCTAACCCAACATGTTATAATAAGTTAATAACTCAGTGTTGCTGTTGGGTTAGGGGAGGGGTAGGTGCGCAGTTGCCCAGATACTGATATTGATCCTAATTTTATTACCATTTACCAAACTTGGACAGGGAAATCATATGATTATTGTGACATCATAGTTTTTGAAAAGCTCTATTTTCAAAACATTTTCCATCCACACTAAAATGCAATGCCTGCACTTTCAAATTCTTCTGGTTGGAAGAGCACTTTAAAAAAGCTCTGTGTTTGCGATGGGGTAGTGTGGACAGAAGGCCTAACTGTAGAAATAAAGCTGCATTTTCAAATTTCTCCAGCATAGTGTGGACAGGGTCATACACGCCAGATGATTAGCTAGAAATCTCTACCATTAGCTCTAAACTACTTACTGACAAGAACAAAGCAAGAACAACAACAATAATGCACCAACCAAAGTAAATCCCAACCCCATGTTCCCCTGGTGAATACTCCCCACCCCACTCCCGAGGTTAAGAACCTCAAAGGTAGCAAATTTTGTCCAAGCTCTGACAGGACACTGGACAGCTTGCACGCATGTTTGATTTATGTTTCCTTCCCAAGTTGAAAAAAGGGTATATTGGCCAAATTTATACTAGGGACAAATTATCTGACACCAAATTTTTATCCACCTGAGACGATTTATCCTTATGAGACAGAAGCAAAAATTGGTCTTCAAGTTATTCTTTTGCTAGAATGCACGACTGTCTTGAAGACATGCTGAAAGACGAATCAGCCGAATACAAAGTTTGTCACATAATTCATCTAAACACTGGATTTACGCCTCAACAATTTTTCAGTCTTGGGCAGACAATTTATTCATCTCAAATGGTGAATTCATCTCAGATGGAGAATCATTCATCCCTTAAGATAGAATCCTTAGGCTTTGACTGATGCATGATTTCTCTTAACCATTGCAGAGATGCTGAAGGGCTCCAACTTCAGAACAAACAGATGAAATAAATCGCAAATTCTGAAGAAAATTTGAGTAAATGAAGATTTCTTTGGTGGATTTTAACTAAAATCTAAATTTCTTTGAAATGCATCAATATCATTGGGACAGTTGAGAGGGATATTCACAGACAACAATACAGTGAAACCAGTATTAAGTAGACAATTAAAGAAGTCAACTTAATTTGGGTTTGTTTTAAATAAAATGGAGGAAGAAGGGTTTGCGGCTTGCTGAGCTCAACACTAATGTCCACTTAATGTGCTTCCAGAAAATACCGATACACACCTCAAGGAGGGTTATTGGAAAATCCAATGAGGGGTGGGGGGAGGGGGTCTTTAGGGGCAAAATTGCGAAAGGAAAGTTTGAACCAAAACTGGAATTTCCAAAGGGACTGGGGAGGGGGGGTTCAAACCAGAAAAACCCACCATGGGAGGGATATGGGTATTTTCTGGATCCACTTAATACTAGTTTTACTGTATTATCACCAGATAGGAAAAATCATGCTTCATGCGGATAGAGTAAAATGTGTAACAAATTTAACCCACTGCACGCAGTTCACTTAATCTCAAATGATGTCCCTTATTGTAATTTACAAGCAGCCTTGGATGAGGAATTAGAATTGCTTTAGGGGAGAGAATAAAAGATACCTGATCAAATGAGCTGGGAGGGGTAACTGGGGAATCTCCCGAGCAGGAACATGATTAATGACGACCAATCTACACATGTGTTGAAGATTTAAAATCAAAGGCAACTGCCAAACCCTGATTCGTCCATCTTTATAACCGGCTGCAATTTGTTGGCAGGTTCTTGTAAAAGCCAGGCAGGACACTTCTGTGTTCTGGTACCATGTTCTTAAACCATCTGGTTGAAGATGTGCATTGAGGACAAATAGTACATGTAAGCTCTCTGAATTTAGGGCTAACACCTTGGAATCGGAGGTACCGACTGCAAGCATTGTTCCGTCAGGGGAAAAGGCAGCAGATCTAATCTTCTGCCATGGAGTTTGCAATGCATATGCAAACTGAATGCAAGTAAGGCCAGGTTCATCTGCGGCAAGCGACCATGTCCGTATGGTGCCATCTTCTAGACATGACGTCAAGTACTTGTGACCGTAGCGAGGATCAAATAAATACCAACATTGCAAATGAGAACTGAGTGATCGGCGACTTGTGTGACGGAATGGAAGGCACAAACACGTGGCCGACGTCGACGAATCCAAGTCAAGACTACTATGGATATGAAAATCTTGAGTATCGAAAACAATTAGCTGTCCAGAAGTACAAGAAACCGCTAAGAACAAACCATCAGGCGAAAATACACACGATCTCGCGTGTCCACGAATTTTCGAGCTGGAATTTTTGGCCGATTTCATTTTTCTCACCATCTTCTTGGAAGCAATGTCGATAATACAGATATGATTTAAATCTCCTGCTAATTTAGATGCCACGACAAGAGAACGACCATCCGGTGAGAACGAACAGCACATTAACACTCCTCTTCTCTTTCGCCAAAATCTTCGCATGTGAACAACCTCAGCGCTGGTTGTCTTCCACGATCTCATTCTAACTAAAGCTAGAGAGTCCTCGCTAAAAATGCAAACGACCAATTGGCCATCAGGAGAAAAATCACAGGATCTAAAAGAGCGCGGAAAATCTGCCAAAAAGCCAGTGTTGATTTGCCTTCGATTCAGGTCCCACAATCTTATCGAGGAAAATTCACGATTATGGCGTAGGAAAGTAGTTTGTTCTACCTTAGAGGCCGTCAAAAGCACGCTATCGTCGTCGCTTGGAAAGAAACAGGAATAAATGTCCTTGTCTTCGTGTTTTAGCTGAATGACAACGTCGAAAAGGTGATCATGGCGATTTTCTGTCGGCAAAGAACGATGTGATCTGCCCGACAGACGCGGCACAGCTGCGCGATTGGAGAGCGAAAATTCTTCCGTGTTGCGTAAATTTGAAGAATTAGTCCCCATTTCAACGACAATTATCCAGAAACATCAAATGTTTCTTCTTATGAATTTTTTCATCTGACATAACGTTTCTTTTTAAGTGAAGAATTTGCTTCTCTCGAGAACGTATTATTCAACAGAACTGAGTCACATTTCTTGTTTTGATACTCTCCTGCCGAGTAACCTGGCCTCTTTTATTCCGCGGCGCTTATGCGGTAGTTTTTAGTAGTGATGGGAGGGGAGGGGAAGGTGGAAAAGTACTGTGTAGCCATGCGGTCAATAGTAAAGCGAGTCTGAAGTCTAGTAAGTAAAGTGTAAACTGCGGCTTGTCGTTTCAATTTTTCGAACATTAATTGTTCAACTCATCTGCTACAGATTAATTTATATCTATCTACAGTACAGATCGGTCAGACAATGGCTCTTGTTACGGTGAACGTTACTAGCTTGCAAAATTTTGCATCAGAAAGAACCGGAAAAGAAAAAAAATTCGATCCAGCTGTCTGTCAATCTTGTTTGATTATTGTTTTTGTCTAGACAGAGACTGTCTGAGATACAAATAATCTGTCTTGTACAGTAACGTTACTTGCACCCACAACCAGCTTCCCGCATTTCTTGTAAAGCGCGCCTTGAATTGTGGGACTCTTTTTGTCAATCATATTCAAGTTAATAGCGGAATGGGTAATCAGAAGGGTTCTGATATGGGCTCCTGTTATCAGAAACCGATATTTCAAACTGGGGAACAGCCTGTGAAAGTTGTAAACGGAAACAGCGTTTTTGTGAAGAGTTCCTAGTTCTTCTCATCCAATCAAATTTACTGCACACAGCAAAGGAGACTGAACATGAGTTTAGGCACATTCCCAGAACATGTTGCTAATTGACCACGTTCGCTATATCAATATTCTAACCTTCCTCCGAGGCTTTCGGGTCAAAATTTCAATTTTTGTTAGGTTTCTTTTGTCTCTCAATTCCCAAAAGAGACTTGGATACAAAGAAAACAACACCAAATATAGAAGTTTGTCCTGAAAGCCTCGGAGCCATGTTACTTTAGAGAAGAACGTGGCGAGTCTCGGGCAATTCAACTGTAGGAGAGCAAGGGGTCTAGTGGTGAAAGGATAACCAACGAGTTAGACTATGCCAAATTAATCTTATTTTCTGTATGGACAATCCACACTCAAGATACAGGTTAAAAGGGGTCTAGTTAAACTGGATCAAATTCTTGTGGACAGACAGAGTTTTGAAAAACAGCTCAGCCCGGTTTAAATATCCTTTATGACTATGTCCGTACGGAGATTTCCGGTTAGATTCCTCCCTAATTATTAACAGATCATAAATCATAATGGTGATCTCAACTGATCAGCATAGAATTTTACGATTTTATCTCTCAGCCTTTTTGCTTAGTTTTAGATTCGATTGAGGTGTTTACTACATCAAAAACTCGAGTGTTTCTTACAATTTCCAAATACCTCGAAGTTTGCTAAAAATACTCCGCATAGCGCGCGAGGTCTAAAAATAGAATGCAAATGATTACATCCCCCACGAGGCTCATACAACATCAGCGTATTCTGAGAGAACTAGAGGGGATCTAGGCGAAGTTTTCGTTTCAAAAATGTGTTTTAGGAACACCGGCTGTTTTAGAAACTGTTTAAGGAAAATCGTCCGCCATTCCGGTTTGTTTGTCCGAGTCTTGTCTGAGTCATGATGCCACTCGCGCACTTTGCTATTCAACTTGAAAATGTGATAAAACACTGTCTCGTTTTTGATGTACCACCTCAAATGCTCGATGATAAAAATCATCCAAGATATGTGTTAATTTCAAACAGATCGTTCTAAGCGAATTTCCCCAAATGAGTAACACGCTAAAAATCACGAATGTCACTTGAAAATGCTTCAATTTATTTTTGTTTAGGAAGAAGCCGTCTGAACTATTTCCTATACTAACTGCGTGCGAAGACGGCAGCGATTGTCCACTATGGCACTATAACTCGCTTGTGGACCTGCAATCTGGACGAGGTCACCAGAAGAAAAATGTAACAACTGCTTTTTACAACTATATTGGGACAAGCTTGGCACGTCCCATGCGTGATCCACTGGACTCGCACGCATGTTCGTACCGCAGGAAGAGACGAAAAATACTCTGTGCGTGACAAGTGAATTGAAGAGGCTACATGTGCCGATTGCTTATTAATACAAGGAAATTCAATTGTGCAGCAAAATGAAATGAAAGTTTAGTGTTGTAGGTCAGCAAACAAGTAATTTCACTTGTTTTTCTTCTTCTTTAAGTTCTTTCTGTTCTTCAGAGGCTTTATTTCAAGCGTCGTCACGCAACGCTCGTCAGGGAGAAGGGTTGCGTGACAGCCGCCAAGGAGACGAAATATTCACATAGTTACGTCACTGTGTCACATAAAATTGACATGGGAGATTGTTCCAGGGTGCGCAGTATTGTACTGTGTTAACAGAATTCGTTCGCGATCACTGTTTATTCACTGCCTTATTAATCATCGTCAGCAACTGTTTCCTTTTTCCTCCCCTCCTCTCTGGGGCAAGACTCGTTACTACTGTCATCCGGGACCTCGCATCGATCCTTAACCGAGTCATCATCGTCCTCGGGCTCAGTTCCCTTGAGTTCACCATCCGGCTCGGTTTTGGTTTCTTCCTTGTGGTTTTTGTCAGCGGTTTTTTCCTGTGTTTGTACATCCTCACCGCACTTCAAGGCCTGGATACGACGATCAATGGCAGTCCACAACCGCTGGATATCGTTTGGTGCGGCCTGCGGGAGAAAAGAAAAAGGTTCATCACGTGTACGCGTGTCCAATGTTGTTGGAGAGAGATGTTAAGGAATGGCACGTTCATTGAATATTTAGTCGATGGTGTTGCAAGCCTGGTTCGTTGAAACTGATTGGTCATTTAAAGCCGTAATGGTATTGGCTAAAAGACAAGTCAAATTTGTCAAGTCATTGCTCGGTTCTAGTTAGTTTTCAATGCGTCTAGTCAAATTATAAAGTCGGTATATCTCAGGTCCGTTTGTGGGTTTTGTCTATGTCGTGAATAAGTCGTTTGTAAGGTGCCGGCAGTTGTTTCTAAGTTAGAGTACCAGCTTTCCTGGGTCAGTCTTCTGATACTCCCGGGTTCAAACCATTTACTTCGAACACAAACTGAAGTGGTACTTACCATTATAAGGTAAATTTTAATGTCTTTTTCACTATCCATTGCAGTGATTCGTAAACTTTTCTCATTTCCTTTTTCTAGAGTCATACTTGGCCACAGTTTAGTGTTGAGGACAACACGTAAACTTCCTTGGGTGCGCATCACTAAAGAAAACATCACCATCATCACCATCATCATTATCATCATCATCATCATCATCATCATCATCATCATCATCATCATCATCATCATCATCATCATCATCATCACTTTACTTAGTATAAGTAATCGTATGAATGCGATTGCAATTATAAATTTACTCTAGGAGTGAAATTTGAAAGTTCTCTCAGGATTGCACAAGCCTTAAAGCGAGTGTAAATTGAAATCATTTTCAAATATCAGCGATAGAGTAAATCCTTAGCTACTTAAGCTTTCATGCAGGACCTCATTTACTATATAAACGCAGAAATTTTGAATGCATGTGCATTGCAATGCAATTAAAAATTACAGATAAATCTCCTCCCCTGTCTGCAAATCAGAATGCCATTTTGTCAGTCACATAGGTTAATAAACATCAGAATTCTGGTTCAGTTTGACTTGCTACATTGCCAGAAGCCTACATGTTTCAGTGGCCCTAATTGTTGTGCAAGCCGAGACTGTAGTGCCTTACAGCTCCAACCTTGCTGGATTGGCAGAGGGATAACAGCCTGTCAAGGGACAAGGGAGTTACTTGGCAATAATAACATAGCCCTATTGAAAGGTGATTACCGAAACCGGACGCAAGAGGCTTTATGACCCATGTGTCACAAGAAAGTTAGCTACAATCATGGACAAAAGTCTTGTGACAAATTTGCACTTTTTGTGCTTTTGCGAACATGCCAGACACGAATACAACTTCACCTACCTAACCTCGCCCCCCCCCCCCCCCCACCCCACATACAATGTTGAAAACTGGTACCTGCAATTTCACCTGATTTTCAACATTGTATTGGGTGGGGAGGGGGGACGGCAACAAATTCAGGTGTAAAACACAGATAATTTGTTACATTACACAAGTGTCCCAAGGACGTTTGTCCATGATTGTAGCTATAAGACAATATTTCACAAGTGATTTTCTTAAGATTCCCTTTGTAATCCATTCAAACGGTTATGGATTCTGAGAGGCATGACTCACCTAGTCTGGATTGGAAGATACCTTCTGTCATTGACTGACACATGTCATTCAATCTTAGCACACCTCTTCCTTTTTCTCTCCACGAATGTGTTACAGTATCAAACACGAACAACCGACAATTGCTCTAAAAAAAACAACAGAAACAACAAGGTGTTATAATGACAAACCAACTTCTCAAAGGCTCCTTACTTCAGCTAGCCTTTGTAACTGTTGTAGTGGGCTCAGTGCAATAGATTGAGTGTCTGGGTTCTAGCCTTGGTTGGCATAATTGTCATGTTCTTTACAGCCAAGAAACATTGCTCCAATGGTTAATACCCATGCACCAACCACTAGGGAAGTGTCAAAAAATGCTTGGAGGTAACCTGCAATGGGGACTTATTAGGTCTATCAATGTTATGCCTGAGAGGGGGACCCTGGGTATATATGGGACATTTGTCTTCTGATGCCTTCCCTACCCTTGGAAATTTGCCTAAGAGTCTGGGGACATTTGATATTTTGGTGAGGAGGAATCAGAACCAAATTACATGTGCTCATCTCTGCAGACATAGTGAAATAGTTCTTGTGGAGAAGAACATGGTTATTTTGGAGGTAAGCACTTGTTTACTAAAAATAAACCGACTACTTCTCCTTACTTTGTGGGGATTGAGTGGATTTTAATCTATAGTCTCATTTTTTGCCACACAATCTAGTGTTGAATTCCAAGACTTTTGTTGTTTTTTCATTATGTTGCCTTATAAATTGTTCGTTTGAGCAGGTGCCTTAGCGCATTTTGGATGCCCAATTTTCAAATCCTGGCTAAAAGCCTGCTTGCACCTTAACATTTTGATCTCAAGGGGGCCACTCAACTGCAGGGTACCAATTTCAAGTGCCACATGCTGTTAGCCATTGTACCACAGGATGGCCATTTACTTACCTGAAGAACATTTCTCTCCTCTTCTTCACCTGTGACAACAGCCACCCGTGCAGGCTGGGATTTTGGTGGACTAAGATGTTCCTCCTGGTACGCCATTGCCGCTTCAGCAAGTGACTTGTGAGGTTTATCCTGATTGGGTGAGCTGGGACCTGATGCATCTGCACAGGAATGCGCCAAATCGGCAAGAGTTCTCAGCTCCTCGTCTGCAATGAAACATTATCAGCATCTTAGGCATGCAGTACATGCAAACAAACAACTTACATAGTGTTCATTTTTCAGCTTTCAAGCAGACAAAGCCACACAACACTGAACACACGTAACAAAATATTGATCTGTGAAGTTATACCTTTCACTATCAAAGGGCAACATTGTGTGATATTTTTAAGGCCCAGCAATGTGTGCCCTTGCTGAGAAGACACCAGTAAATAACTTCCGAAGTATAAAATGAGATGGTCATTGTAGTGAAGGTCCTGAACTTCCCTACCACACCAACCCTACTATGATACCTTGGATTATGTCCTAGGGGTTCACAGAGGGAGATCAGAAACAGGACTGGTGTGACACAGGCAGCTTGTTGTCTGCAACATTGTGTACAGTACACTTTCACTGTGGATTGCATCCCAGGGGTTTTATTAAGCGCCAGGCACTGGGCAAATCAACTGGCTGTGAGGACAATTCTGCCCACCTGGTTTGACCATCTAGAGAATCGTTTTTCTTATATAGATATTCACTTCAAAACGTTTTCCTGGCCTGTAAAGATCAGTTTCCCTTCTGAAACTCCTGATATCCAGAGACTTAAACATCATCCACAGACTAAAGAACTACATAAGCATCACACTTGTGTGCTATCTCTGACAGTGAATTGTTATACATTCTGCACCATTAATACTCAACAAACTTATTGATTTATGACATTTTTTTAAACCTGTTTTGTGATCCTTAGTAGCACTGTTGATATCTGTTGGTTTTTCTTCTGTTGTCTCACTAGGTCCTTCCTCCTGTGTAGCATTGTCGGCAGAAAACTTACACAACATGAAAACAATTGAGAAACTCTCATCAGCACGGAATGCATGTAAAGAAAGGAGGATGACTACTAAAAGCAGGAATGGAAATGGATTATATCTTCACCCCTAATTTCAGTTGCAAGGGGCTCTTTCCATTCTACCCAAAAACTTGGAGGCCCATGATACGAAAGCATCCTAGGAAAGTTCCCAGAAAATCAGAGATTTCTTGAATTAACAGATGGAATTGACATTCTCAATAAGAAATTATTGGAAATTTGGGTAAACCTCATAAAAAAATATACCTTGAACTCTGAAAATCTTATTCCATTTGCCTATTCAAATTTCTGGAAATTCAAACTACATGTAAAATTATCTCCAAATGGAAATTGCCCCCCAAAAAATACCCAGAGAAGTTCATAATAATTATTATACAACTGTTGGTAGAAACAATCCCTCAATATCTAGTAGGACAACTCTTTTGTATATAGAATGAATGGTTAATAAATAATTCAAATAATGGCATTTTGATAAAAATGAGTTGAAGCAATTATCTGTTGGACATGGAAACCAGATTTGGAGCACAATGTTATAATCTGCCAAATAGAAACAAAGGAAATTTGCCTTCATCTCTGCAATATTTGTACACAATAGAATGAAGTAGATCTATTTTTTGTAACCCTCACCACAACTCGTTCGCCCATGTTTTGTCCAAACACAAATGATCCACTTGGAGGTTTTGCAGAAGATCTGACAAGATAAAGATTTCTATATGTTACAAGATGATACCAGCACGTATGGCCTTGAGTTGTATTCCAGTGTCAATATTTTTGTCAAAAACCTAAACATATAGATCTGTAGAATTCCCACTTTGCAATAACATTGTGTGGTTCCAGAAAACATCCATCCCCCTGCAAAAAGAATTAATTGAAGGGGTGAGTGCAAAACCATGCTAAGTGACTATTTGGCTGAAAAAAAAAATGTTTGCGAAAGGGCCTGAATTTTGGCATATGGGTTTCGTTTTACCTGAGAAACATTGCTCTGAATTTTTTTTCGCTGGGTTGCTCTTCGTTGTCAAGATATTACGTATGCAAACAACCCTCAGTTTTCCAAGCGGTATCTTTTGGAGATCTATTGTTAAACGAAAAACAAAAGAAACCTTTTGTTTCGCTAAAGGATGAAGTCACTATAACGCAGTCACTTCTCACCTCTGTTTCGTTAGCTCAAGTGGATAACGCGCCGAACGGAGATGATTCGAATTTGTTTTGTCGTGACACTCGAGGGTTCAATTCGAGGTCGGTGAAATCTTTCTTTTTTTTGTTCTGTTTTTGTTCTTCTTTCAAAAACCTTCTTCGTGTCTTTGTAATTGAAGACTTCGGTGGAAAAAGGGCGGAAGGTGTTTTACTCAAAATTTAACTTTGTCAGAAACGCTCCAAATTTCGCATGTAGTTTTGATTAGGTGCGTTAAAGAATGTTCTGCATGTTTTCTTGCTGAAGTTTGCTTAGTTTTCGAAATGTTACGTATGCAAAAAACTGTAGTTTGTGGTCACGTCAGCACGTGACCGCAAAGACGGTCATTCAACTTAAAATCAAGCAAAATATTGATCTTTTACAACGCGCAACCTTAAAAAGTGTTCATTTCAGGTAGAAAAAGCGTTAAAACTTTGATTTCTTGTTAACGTGCGGCCGCAAAGACGTTAATTTCACTCAAATTACCGCTTGAAACTAGGGTTAACGTTGAAGGTTAGCGTTTGGGGTCCGCAGATTATGGGTCGAGCGTAGAGTTAACATTCAGGCCTAGGGTTATTGCTTAGGGTTAGGGCTAGTGCTCAGGATTAGGGTTGTTGCTTAGGGTTAGCGCTAGCGCTTCGGTTTAGGCGAGAGTTAAGGTCAGGACACGTTAGAGTTAGCGGTGTTAGGCCGCGGGAAACAATCTCGACTTGCACGAATCGATACCTAAATAAAGTCAATGAATAGTGGCTAGAGAGAGAGGTTGAACGTTTTGCAAATTGGTTGCGTCAGTGATTGAAATGTTTCTACGTGAAATTACTTTTTTGGTACAAAACTAATGCAGTGAAAATGGAATAAATAAATAAATAAATAAAATAAAAACTCAGCTCGTTCCGGGAAATGATTATATCTGACAACACAGAAACAGCAAGCCTTAAGCTAACACGCTGCTCATGCAGAAAAAAAGCCCATGAAACATAAAATTTATCAGCAAAGGAAGGCTGAAATACAAAGCAAAACTCACATTTGAGCTGAAGTTTTCTTCTTGCTATAGTTAAACCTGCGATCAGGCGTTGTCTGTCTTTTTTCTTCGCGGCGGGATCGATTCTATTGCAATTCAAAGTACATCTGCTTGGAAAACCACGATACACACTCACAGAACGCGTGCTTGTGAATTTAACCGACCTGCGATTTCTCTTTGGCCCGTAAAAATGGCTTAGATCGAAGGTCTTTGACTTTGCTGCCTAGCCTCTCTCGCCAGTTCCCTCCCGGCCGTGTCTGAGTCACGCATCACGCTAGCACACACGATACGTATACGTCTGAAAGATTATTATGGGATATCCCAGGAATTTTTGCAGCAGAGGATGTTAAGGCCGCCCATTTCAAGAAAATATTAAGAGTCTAGAAAGCAGTTCTAATTTCCAATACTGACACATGCCGAAGTTTAGCAAATGAGCTTTAAGTCCGCGACGGATGCTTTGTTTTGGAAGAAGAATCCTTTCTAGACTCTACCACCTGGCTCACTTGTTCTTCAGTGGCTAAGTTAACGGCGGACTTTAGCCATCTCGGAACAAAAACACGCCTCGGTTCTTTGAGGCATGCTGGTGACTTTCATCGAGGATCAAAGGCTTAATGATGCCAAATCTCCTACCAGGCGGTCGCAAATATTCCTCAAATAAGCTTCGAATATCGGTGGAAATAACCAGCAAACAGTGCTTAATTAACAGGTAAGCTCTGAATTTGTGTTATCAAAGTAATTGATGCTTTGCGCGCCAAAAGCCAACGTCACAATGGCAGCTAAAAAAAACATATCCAGATCCTTACCGGTCAAAACGGCAATTCAATTACAAAGACACGAAGAAGGGTTTTGAAAGAAGAAGAAAAACAGAACAAAAAAGAGAACATTTCAGCGACCTCGAATTGAACCCTCGAGTGTCACGACAAAACAAATTCGAATCAGCTCCGTTCAGCGCGTTATCCACTTGAGCTAACGAAGCAGCAGTGAAAAACGATTGTGTTATACTCACTTGATCCGTTAGCGAAACAAAAGGTTTCTTTTGTTTTTCCTTTAACAATAGATCTCCAAAAGATGCCGCTTGGAAAACTGAGGGTTGTTTGCATACGTAATATCTCAACAACGAAGAGCAACCCAGCGAAAAAAAATTCAGAGCAATGTTTCTCAGGTGAAACGGAACCCACATGCCAAAATTCAGGCCCTTTCGCGAACATTTTTTTTTTTCAGCCAAATAGTCACTTAGCATGGTTTTGCACTCACCCCTTCAATTAAAACTCCAAGGGGAAAGTAAAAACGCAATGTAGTTTTTTAACCCTTGCCGAAGAAATTTGATTTTGTTTGATTTTTGTGGACATTAGCTCTTAATTGGTACATATAAATGTACCAATGTCTTGTTTTAGCAGACAACAAATGAGATGAATCAGTTCAACTCACTCTTTTGGGCCTGAAAGAAATTGTTCAAAGTAATTCTTGGAAGAGGCTCCAATTATTCCTGCCAGTTGCTCTCCAGGAGCAGACTCGTGTGACCGCTGTGACGTGTCTGTGCTCTGCTCTGCAGCAGATGATTCACCACTGGACACCCCGAATGTCTATGAAAAATTAATAATAAAGATTAAGAATTAAGAAGAAAGATACTTATTGAAAGAAACATTGAGTAAAACCCCTGATGATGAGAGAAGAAACATCACACACTCCTCTTCAGTCTTCTTCACTCATCAGTCAGTCAGTCAGTCGGTCATTCTGTCTGTCTGCCTGTCTTGCCATAACCTTTAAGATCTACCTTTGATGCATCATAAATCATTCACATGTACAGACTTCCTCCTTCATATAATTTCCAAATATGCATGACATTGAAAACTCATGGAATGACTTAAAAACATGAAAGGGACCAGATTTAAAGGTTTTAAACTGTCAATTTTGGGATTAAGGAGGCAAAAAAAGCCAAACACAAAAGATGTACATACCTTTGGAACTGGAGAAGTTGTGGAATTTCTATCAACTGTAAGACAGAATAGGAACTGTACATTACAAATGGTTGAATTGAACATATGAGCATGTAGTGACAGATGTAACAATGGTGTTTTATGCCTGCAAGATCTCATCAGTAAAATAATAAATATTCAATATTATTTTGGTGTGAAACCCATAAAAATTTAATAATAAAAGAAGATGCTCAAACTTTGCTAAAATTGTGTCTCTATCAATGTACCTTTGACTGCATGAAAAGTTAGTTTTCATAATCTGCAGATTAAATATGAACACATCACTTAACTTATTGTTTTCTGGCCAAACTAGAGGTCCTTTGTGCAAGCCATCTACCTTTTAACTGTTCAATGCCTCAGTAATGCTTAGAACAGAGCCAAAGAGACAACCTCCTGCCAATTTTTTTTTTTTTTTTTTTTTTGTGCCTGGAATTCAGCTTGTTTACAATAAGTGCAGGACAGTGTAATAATAATTTGCTTCTTTTTTCACAAAACTGTATTACTAAATTATAAAACAAGAAAACATCATATTTGCTTATGGTCAGAAACCTGATAATTATTAATTAACTATTTATCCAACACAGAATCATGAGAAAAACAAATAAATATTTGTTAATTATTAGTACTTTTAGATGATGAACTTGTCAAATTCTTTGCCACATCAGAGAGGATGGAAGGTTTAAAAAGAAGCTTTGGAGGTTTAACTTCCTCTGTTTCTGAAAGTAAGTAAAATCAAAAGCTTGTAAACAGTTATTAATACACGGGTGTGAAACAGGGGGTTAAAACAAGGCCGTAAAGTAAAAATATGTTATGCAGTAACAACAAGTACCTTCATTATTTTTGCTTTCAACCTTTGCCATCTTTTTTACTGGCGATAAACAGGCGGCTGTAAAAAAATAAGACAAAAACAATGTATTCTTTACACAAACATGAGCTGGGCTTTTAAAAGAAATGTACAGCTGCAACAATATGTATCACATACGTGTACATCAGACTCGATTCACCTTGAGCATTGGCTAACGTAAAACCTTGGTAAACCTAAAATCACAGTAATTTCTTCCCTCACAAGGAGGCGTGGTGACCTCATGGTTAGTGTTCTTGTCTCCGGATCAAGCGGTCCGGTTACAAGTCCTGGCTGGCGACATTGTGTGGTGTTCTTGGGCAAGACACTTTACTCTCACAGTGCCTCTCTTCACACAGGTGCATAAATGGGTATCGGCATGGTTACCGGGGTAACATTGCAATGGACTAGCATCCCATACAGGGGTAAGTAGAAATATCCCTAGTCACTTCATATTTCATTACAAAATACTCTGACTGGGACTTGTAACATAAATGCAAGGCTGTAAATAAACCCTTAATGCTGGGTCTACAAGGTTGATTTGAATCAAGAAAATATCATAAACTTGAAACAATTTTACAAAAGCTGTTGACCATGTTAAACTGGCATTATTTTTAATACCAAGAGTCCTGTAAGTTACCTTCCTCTGGTTCTGAATCATCATTTCTTTCCTCTGTGTCAGCTGATCTCTATTAAAGAAAAACATTAAAGGAACTATGTCACAGTTGGTACATCTTGAAAAGTTAGCCTAAAATTTTTCAAGTTTATCGTTTGTAATCCGAGTTAATCTTATCCATCCTTAGCCATCCTGGTTTGTTCCTTTAAGGTTTGTAATTACTGTATCTCTTTGGTATTGTTTATCTTAGTTTCTAAAACTACTATATTCAGGGTTTCCTTCAATTCTAAGGTAAATTTGTATGTGGCCAAAATAACTCAAAATGCAGCTCCAGAAAAAACATGTTCCTTCATCCAATAACTGAAGGCAAGTGTAACCTTACTTCAAATGATGGGATTTTAAAATATAAGGGAGTGTTCCTTTGGGGTAATCTGGATCAGGAGCACTCATCCAAGATCACTCGGCTCATAGTTCATCAAAGGAACTGATGAGTCCACTATGGTCAGAGATTCATCGGTGCCTTTGATGTACTATGATCCGAGTGATCTTGGATCACTGATCCTGATCCAGATCACACCAAAGGAACACACTCTAAAACTCATCACACTGACTGAACAAAAATAACCGAAACTCTAAACTTTCATTAGTTTCCTAAGATCTGACTTTGTCAATCCAAAGAGAGAGTAAACATTTTACCTTAACTGAAACTCCACTCGAGTGGAAATCCTCATTTTCAGTCTCATCCTCCTCAGCATCATCCTCAGGATAAGCATTCTAGAGTAAACACAAAGGACAAAGATTTTTACCTTTTACTAGCATTTACAGCTTTCATCTTTGGTATAGAGTGGCTGTCACTTGGGTGTCGAAAAGTAACAATATTGGTTTTGCTTTCCTACGCTATACGCTTAAAAACCTTGACCATGTCACCATGTCATTCATAAAGAAGTAAAGCCAAAACCAATCTATCTATATCAGCTACATGTATTTATTTCGGGTTTTGATTCATGGTTCATCGTATTTTCTGTGTCCTGAGTGACTGGCTAGAGTTATTACTCTGGTTTTGGTTTACAATGCTCAATTTAAAACTGCTCTACATGTGGGTCACTTCCAAGTTTTTGAAAGATGAAGTTGAAAATGAAAGATAAATTTAGAAATTTGCTACAACAGCAAAAACAAATACACAGTTTACAGTGCTGTTCTGGCCACATAATAGGTTGTCAGCAAATAATAGTTGTCTTCACTTTCCTCTCCCTGCCCCAAATGCAGTGTTGACCTCTTCCCATCCAACTATATAGCAACTATATTTAAACATCATTTTGCAGGGAGGAGGGTTCAGATTTAGCTGAACGATGAATCGCCAATGCAAGATGATTTATCACTAGGTACTATTGTGCCCCAAGGAATTTTCTCTACAATTTTATGGGTTAAAACCTAAACTTGGAGAAAACAAACTTTATAGGAAACTTTCACCAGCTTATGTTATTAAATAATCACAGTTATTTACAGACCTGTTAAGTCTCACGGCTTTAGCTCAGTTTTAAGTGCAGTCAGATGGTCTCACAATGATACAAAAATCTCATGGTAAACAGATTATAAGGTGACAGGATAAAAGTTCCTTGCATATTTTTGTTCTTGGCTGGCTAAGCTGATTGTCTAGCACCATTTCTGTGCAAATCTTTGGTTCTAAGGTAGATTATAATTCTTTCTTGATTCACTGGCTTGCAAACAGTCACTCCCATTTGGGTCAAAATGGCAGACACCGACAATGAAGCCGTGGAAAAAACAATGATTCTTGTGTTGGTTAAGCAACATTATATTTTATGTTATTCATAAACAGGAAACACACACTTTCTCTTGATTAACACTTGGTTTGAAGTTATTTAACTGCCAGTCAATCAATCTCCAGGTTTTTTCTCAAACCTCGAGGTATCTTGACACCAGGTTTCAGTACTTTGAGTTGACGTCTGCATTTTACCATAACTATAACACAAGTTTAACTAGTACAATGAATCGTTTACATGTACAGTACTGATTCAACGTCGTAAATTTATAAAGCGAATAAACTGAAAATTCAAAGTCAATAAACGATTCAAATACAAGAATGTACTTTGTCCTCATTGATACAAAAGTTCCCAAAGAGTTGATGAAGAAAAGCTAGCAAAAGATATTTCCTCCCGATAATAAAAATGCCATGTTTGTTTTTAAAAAAATAAAAGCAAGCTAGACATTAGGGGCTTCACTTATTTACCTACCGTCACTCTACCAGACGTATCTTGTCTTAATGTAAACTTCGGCGGCGCTAGAATTCGTACAGAGCCACTTGTTCCTAAAATGTAACATTCACACAACAACAGACGAAAGTTAAAATACATTGAGTATTGCACCCATAAACAAATTCTATAAAAAGAAATCTGGTAAACTGTCAAAACATTCACAGCAAAAATACATTGACACCCGAAAATTCGATCGAGGGATTTCACGAAACATGTCCGATAAACAACACTATTACCTATAGAATCCTCATTTTCGGCAGCTATAGCGGGAGAAGCTGAAAAGAAAGCGACGAAAAGAAGTTCCCACAGTTTGTTAGTTGGAATAATGTCAAAGACTTGAGCTATTTAACCTCAAACTTTAAAACCTCACCATTTTCCGCCATTTTTTCGTTGAGACCGTCGCCTGTGCGCGTGCGTCGAAAAATTCGATCCAATCCTCTCTCACAATTGAAGCGGTTCCTCTGGGAATGAAATGGCCGTAAAAAGGGCCATACAATAGTGCTAAACAATTGGAAAATTTTAACCGTTAGCCGTAAAAAACTGTTAACCGTAAGGGAAGTGGCTTAGCTTTAATCCTTGAAATATATGTAAGAACTTTTTGTTTCAGCCCCAAAACAGAAAGACTTAAGTGTATTCATTTCGGTAACGTTTTATTATGACTGAGAAGAGGGTCTGACAAAATTAATTACTTCATTGTTATTACATGAGAGTAGGACAATTTATCGTTAACTTTCAATCTACCCTGCAGTCGCGCGCGTTCATAATGGCGCGATTACCAGCCGCTGTTCGGGAAAGGTGCCCGCGCTCTTTCCCGAACGCTCGAGGACCGGTGCTGAGAGAGCGAGGGAAGCCGAGCTGTATAATTAACATATGGATATGAGATGGTAAATAGCCAACGAGGCGCGTAGCGACGAGTTGGCTATAAACATCTCATATCCAACAAGCGCGAGTGGAATAATTGTTTTATTAAAAACGCCCCCCAAATACAGAAAACTATACTAAAGGCCCAAAAAATCACGCATACGCTCACCATTTTTGTAGATCATGGTATAATGGCTCATGTACCATGATGGCTAAGCCAATCAAAACTCTCGAATTGTATTATCCAATGATCCAGTTTTTAATAATAAATGGTTACTGTAGATCAACGTATGACTTCGACCAACTCCTATTTTCTCTTACACAGCCGGACGTGATGCAAAACATGGAAAATGACAGGGCGCGGGAGAGTACAGGATAGAAATTAAAGTCATTTTCCCTCTCTCCCCGCGTTCTAGTCTCTTCCGCAGCCGCTATTAGGGTCGTCACGCAACGCTTCTCCCGCACTAGCTATAGTCTTCGGAGAATCAAAATGGCGCCGAAAACGCATGTCCAAGCTCGCTTTTCAGCCCGGCTGAAATTCCGTTTCGATTTCAAACCGGGCTAGGATTTTCAACCCGGGCTGAATTTTGGCCCGAGCTGAACCCTCCACGTAATCTCCGACGAAGGGCTAACGCTCGAAAAGTCAGCTTCCGAATCTCTTTACGGTGGCCAATTCACATTATCAACCCAGTTGATAAAAACAAATTACCTCCACGTAATCGCCAATTTGATTTAGGCGGGGGTACACGTGAAGGCTGTTTTGACGTCGCTTAACACGGCCTTTCTGCCAATATCTCGGTCACGTTTCA
Source organism: Micromussa lordhowensis (assembly GCA_964020085.1). Taxonomy (NCBI): domain Eukaryota; kingdom Metazoa; phylum Cnidaria; class Anthozoa; order Scleractinia; family Lobophylliidae; genus Micromussa; species Micromussa lordhowensis. The sequence goes on along the minus strand of OZ026608.1, from coordinate 2,799,080 downwards.
AGCGACACTAAATCTCTCGGCTCATCTCATTAACCACTGTTTGGCGGTTTTCTGTAAATTTTTGGGTTATTTTTGGGCATTTTGGGAAAGATATATTTTTTCTCAAAGGATAGGTTAAATTGAGGAAAATCTGAAATGTTGAAGATTTGATGGATTTGGAAAATTGAAATTTGAAGTGAAGAATTAGTAGACGGATACCAAACAGTCCCCTAGCAACCTGGGGGCTCTCTTTTGCGGGGGTCGACTGTCTGGTAGTGTTTTCAACCCATCTTAATCCTATTCATGTTTACCCCCACCTTAAGAGTTTGATTCTTCGCTAACCAGGCTAAACTTTCAGCCGGGGCTGAAATCAGGCCCTAAGAAAAAGAAATAAACAACAAAAATACATTCTTTCATAAAAGTCAAAATTTCCCAAGCAACCTCTTCAGCTTTGTTTTACATAGAATATCAATGTATTTTTCAATATATTTTTCGTTTATAGGTAACAATACTTCTCAATTAGTAGACTTTCAGTTGGTAAATGTTTAAATTAGACGGCGCCTTTTGGATCCTTGTATTGATTTATTACTTTTACATGGGATCTGAGAAAACGTCAATATAAGGCGATCCTGTGACAGCGACAGACCCTACCGGGGGACGGTCAAACAATTTGCAAGAAGCGACCGAGTTACGACTTTCCTTTCAATAGTCATCAATAAAAGTTCTATATCTGTGTTAATTTTATTCGCCTGGTAAATTCTTACGAACACAGCACGGCAGTGATGTGGAATGAAAATTTACGATATACCTACTTGATCATTTCGCTTTTTTTATTTTTTCATCTGACCGCAAAACCCACAATTGTATTAGTTTCACGTTGTCTTTATGAACGGGTTTCATTGTCCATTAGCGACCAAATTAGCATAATTGAAAATGTAGTGATTTATACTGTATATCCATTAGGACTGCATCAAATTACTTTTCACCTCCTCATAGTTTTCACTCAACAACGCCATCGTATCGCATTTGTTTACAGTAAAACCGGTCGTCAATCAAAAATTGAATCAACATGGCTTCCCAAATCGTGTTGATCTCTGGTTGTTCTAGCGGCATAGGACTCGCTACAGCGGTGTTTCTCGCTAAAGATGCTGAGAAACGCTTCAAGGTTTACGCCACCATGAGAAATCTGGCGAAGAAAGCACAACTGGAGGAAGAAGGAAAGGAGTGTCTTGGAGACACATTGATTATCAAACAGATGGACGTGTGTAGTGATGAATCAGTCGAGAAAGCTGTAAAAGAAGTGCTGGACGCTGAGGGAAGGATTGACGTGTTGTGTAAGTACGTTCTCGAAAGAACTGATATGACTCACTGAACAGCTATTCTTTTCATAATTTTAAAACAAAACGTTTATATTTTGACCCTTAATTAGAACACATCGTGTGTTATTTTGCATCACTGAATTTAACTCATATTTTACCAGTTAAACGTTTTGAATAAATGCCTTGACCTTCACAGGTATGCTCAATTAAGGAACTCTCTTCCTTTCAGTTGGTGGTTTATAGGTCTTTAAAATTGATTTATTACACTGGATAAAAAGACAATCTCTTCAAAACCGCCCACTCCAAAGCAGAACACTGCAAGCAATGTTACCAACTAAGTTCAGGGTCTTTGCCTCGCGAATTGGAGACCGAACCGATCGCGGTAAGCTAGCGAAATTGAATCGCGTGAGTGATCAGATCTGAGATTTTCCTGATACTTGTGTTACGATTATGCATAATTGTCAGATCTGAAAAAGAAGACAATATAACTCACTTGTGTTTAAAACAAACAATGACACGGTAAGAAGGTCACTAATGCAAATATTGTCAAAAGTGACCTTGCCAGGAGACTAGACTGGGGAAAACGAAGTTAAATTTGAAAATGTTTGATGTTTAATGCTTATCAGCACTGTTTGTGTTATATGTATTTTTAATATCAAACTATTGTTTTCGCGTTTTCATGCGTTCTCTTAGAGTTTTTTTTCCGCATTAGCCTGCAAACGCGGACGTACTTCCGGCTGTCACTTGGTTCCGGAAATACGTCTCGCCCCACCACCTCCTGCCTCGTCGATTTTTTTCGCTCTCTCTCCAATTCGCGCGCTACAGAATGTGGAAAAAACTCCCCGTGCGAGAAAGTTTGTTGCGCAGGCTAGTTCTCACGAAGAAGAGTTTGGTTAAAATCACATATTTACATGCTCTTTGAAATTCTGTATCGAAGCATAGTTTTTTTTTTCGGTAAAATTACCCCCATCCCGACCCTGCTAAAATATCATTGGCCGCCTCTCTTTTATTCAACTGCAGTTAACAATGCTGGTATTGGAGGCGTGTTCACCGTGGTAGAATGTTCCCCGATAGCCCTGGCCAAAGAAATGTTTGAAGTCAACTACTTTGGAGCCCTGCGATTAATCCAAGCTGTGCTGCCGAACATGAAAGCGAGGCAAAGCGGACACATCATCAACAATGGTAGTACTATGGGTGTTGTTGGCACGCCTTTCAATGAACTCTACTGTTCAACTAAGTTCGCCCTTGAAGGACTGACCGAAGCTTTGGCTCCTACTCTGCTCCATTTTAATATCAGGTAACAAAGTGTTCGCAATTCTAAACAGTTCAAATCTCGTTAACTCGAGGCTGTTCCTAACACTGAGGCATAGCCGCCCTTCACCGCTCTCTGTTCCTCGTTCACAGGGGCCGAATTGGGGGCGAATTAAAAACACCGGAGCTGACGAGTGAACTAAGAAAAAAAGGCAGGGAGTCAGCTGGAGCAGTCGTTTCGTTATCGTTCGCTGGCTACTTCCTGAACTTGGAAGCATTGACAGTCTTGTAGGAGACATGTTCGCCCCTCTCCAATAAGAGATCTGGTAACTAGGAGATAGATTAGCATGGCTTTAACTACTGCTGTTTGCTTGTTTTTAGGTGTACGATACTTGAGACAGGCCCCACGGCGACTCTAGGGCCTGAAAACAGTCAAGTATTTCTCGCGAAATTCAAATTGTCGGAAGCTGACCAAAAGACTCAAGAACTGCTGGGAACGTTTTCAGGAAGAATGTATCATTTGTTCATTAGCACGATGCAAAGTCCACATGAGATTGCAGAAATTGTGAGAAAAGTCATACTTAATGAGAAACCAAACCTACGGTATCAAACAAATGAAAAGTACAACCCGGAAGAAATCAAGGGAAAACTTGTCGATCCAACAGGAAATGATTTGGTCGAAATGGTCAAGAAAACATTCCTCGATGCAGAATAACTTGTGGTACAAGCAGAGTAATTTTACATTTCAGATATAATAAGTATTATGTTTTGCTGAATCAGTTAGCCTGTCGTTTAGTGGAACGTGCGAAATAGAAAGGTGAATGAGAGAAGTGAAAAGAGAGAGACTTTGAAGGCTCGATTTCCGTCGCTTCACTAGAGTTCAGTCCAGCCGTGAGTTCGGGTAAGATGCGCGGGCTCCTTTCCTGAACAACGGCTGGTAACCGAGCCCAAGGAAGAGGCTGTGGAGAAAGCTATAGTCAGCTATCTGTTCCCTGGCGTTCTCCAGGTTTATTTCCAGCAAAACAAAACACTTTGTAGATTCCACACTGGATAGACAGCTTTACAGACAGCTTTGTGGTTTGTCTGATTAGCTTATTCGTCCGCGAGTGACAGCCAATCATCTCGTTACTCTCAGAGATGACTTCTTCCCAGGACTAGATTAACTTGAACGTAAGATCAAAGATGTCTGCGCGCGTTTATTTCGCCCGCTCTACTTTACTACAGCCTGAGTGCCATGGTGTCTTGATAGCTGTTTGCTGAGATGTTATACCAGATAGGAATATATTATGCATAAATATAAAAACTTCCCTAGTCTCTAATCGTGTCCATTGCAGTGTATCAGTTTCATAATTGTACCAGATTCTAGGAGGGTAGAGAAGAAGGAAAGGGAAGTGGTCCAAGGTCAAAATAAAAACAATTTTCTTGCTTTCTGTCGCCTGAATTCCCGTCTGTTGAAGCCCTGTTCCACACAGTGTAGGGAGGGTAATAAAGCGCTCAAAACTGCAAGAGGTCGAACTCACGAACACACATCGTTATTTTCATTGCTGGAGTTGCCAGATGAGAGTTTGAGGAATGTGGAGAAGTGTATCCCACAGTTTGGGTGTGTGTCTATTCCACAACTGACCGCAGAGCCGAAGACTTGCAGTAACGCCAAAAAAAAAAAAGTGTCACGCATGTCACGCAAATTCACTAGCCGTCCTGGAACACTGTACTTGTCCAGTCGAAAATCGTGCTGTCTCTGACTCGTCCCCAGTCATTCAATAGGGAGTTTTAGCAATGACGACGGCGACGCCGAGGACGACGCCTTGTAAAAAAAAGTATCAACATTTTACCTTCGAATGTCGCAACTGATCTGTTCAGTTCGCCTATCGGTCTAAAAACCTGCTCAGGCTAAATATGTAATGACAGCGTTCAACTCCAAAGGAAGACACGAAAAATTAGCCATTACAGTAAACGTTCTCCAAAATACCTACGACTTGGCCATTTCACGTTGTTGTTTTGCAGAGGACGGCAAAGAAATGGACAAAGATTCAAAATGCACGTGCAGAACCATTGTTTTACTCATTAAACCTTTTGTTTGGCGACGTTCTCGTTGCCGTCATCGTGGTTTGCTAAAATTCTATAATATTTACGAAGGAGACGCAATCGCGATCGTGAGGGGTGATGGGAAGGAGTCAGCTGATCTCTGATTAGACTCGCTTCAGTGGGCTACAGTGTAAATGAAGCTTGCAACTGAGGCTAATGTGGGGAGTCTTTTTAAATGCAAATGACATTAATCTCCTTTTAATGATATTGCCCCGACATGAGCCTCCATTGTAAGCTACAGTTCCAGTCCAATATCGAGAATACGAAAATCAGGCCTATTCTCACGCAAGCATTTTTTTTTTTTCATTACAATTTCACACTTTTCTACTCCCCTTCTGTTCCTTCGGTCCATGTTTTAATCTCACTACTGTGACGTGCATTCACCAGACTCAGTAAAATCTCATTGTCATGATGACGATAACAATGAACAGGCACAAGCAACATAAATTATGTGAAAGCAACATAAATTATGTGAGGTTGCACAACAGTAACTGATCATTATCGTGTCACACGCTATTCAAATACCTCGCTTACGCGATTAGACGCCCGGTCTCCAATAGTTCTAAATATAGATCCCTTGTGCAGGTTTCCAGGCCCCATTATTAGCTCCTGTACCCTCCAGCTTTATAAGCAAAACATAAATTATTGGAGTTGTGGCGTATTGACCGACATGACCTGTAATTAAAGCAACACAATAGAGTTGTCCAAGGTTCTGCTACGGTGACTTCTTGATACTCTTACACTCGGGTTTATCATGGCTTCCCAAATCGTGCTGATCTCTGGTTGTTCCAGCGGCATAGGACTCGCTACAGCGGTGTTTCTCGCTAAAGATGCTGAGAAACGCTTCAAAGTTTACGCCACCATGAGAAATCTGGCGAAGAAAGCACAACTGGAGGAAGAAGGAAAGGAGTGTCTTGGAGACACATTGATTATCAAACAGATGGACGTGTGTAGTGATGAATCAGTCGAGAAAGCTGTAAAAGAAGTACTGGACGCTGAGGGAAGAATTGATGTGTTGTGTAAGTACTGCAAATGATTATTTTCACTTAAAAGTATGGTGTGAGAAAATGAGAAACCCAAAACGTGAGCGCTGTATTATGTAGTCCATGTAAAACAGTCCCTCCTAATGAAACATAATAAATGGTGAAAACATAATAAATACATAGCGTCGCTGGAGAAACAACTAACCAAAACAAGCAAATATGTCAAAGAACATGCAGACGAGTTACCAGGCATTCAAGTAAACCTCGATAATTTGGAACAATACCCTCGGAAAAAATTCCTTAGAGTTCCACGTATTCCCAACGAAGTTTACATGCCAGCAGACCAAGCTGTCTGCAAAATTGCCCAAGCCATCGGTGTAGAAATACAGGAGGAGTACGACATAAAAATTTCGAACCGAATTGGATAAAGAGTGAGAAATGAGAATCAAATAAATGGACTGAAAAGTCGTTGGTGGTAGTAAAAGATAAAGTTGATCTTTCAGAAAATAAAAATCAACAAGTGTCAAAATGGTCTATAAACACAGACGTTTCGGGTGTATTACCCTTCTTCAGTGTGAAAAATAACCGTTGAAATACGCAATGTAAATTGATGCAGGCAACAACTTCGTCTGAAGCAAACTGGTATGTAAGAATACTGGTGCAAAACACATCTGCAGCTAATAAAAAACTCCGATTAGGATTCAACCATGAGCATGTTACAAAAATGATGAAAATGCTCCAGCCCTTTTAAATGTAAAAACCGCAAAAGTATCTCGAAGAGGAGACAAACTGGTCCTGGCGAAATTCGTAAAATCTTCATCAAAACCACTCCGACGGGAAACCCTCGACAAATGTTTTCTGTAGAAGATGTCAAAGAACTTTAAAACTGAAGTCAACCGCTAAAACTTAAGGGAAGAACGGCCGGCCCCTCGAGAAACACCAGACCAGTGTACCAGACTGGACTTGACATTATAATGTTTACACGTAAGTTATCGTCGTCAAACTTTTCTATCTTTCCAAAATCAAATATCCAAAATCACCGAAGAACTTAATTATTTTCCCTAAATGTTAGAGGTTTGAGAAGTCCACGTAAGTGGCGAAGCATTTTTTCTTACTTAAAAGATCAAAACTGTGCTATTTATTTACTCCAAGAAACGTTCTCTCAGCCGCAAGATGAACTAATTTGGAAAACAAAATGGCCTGGCAAAATTTTTTTTTTCTCATAGCTCTAATCATCAAAAAGGTGTCGCCATCCTCACTAATCCATTGTTACCTTTGAAAACTCCTCGGAGGATAAAGACGGCAGAATCGTGTTAATTAACGCCTATTTTAAGACTTTAAAATTTTCATTATGCAACATCTACGTACCAAACATGAACACTGCTCTTCAGAAAGCATTTATTGAAAACTTGACTGAAATATTAATCTCGAAAGCTGATATTAGTAATCTAATTAGAGTGGGTGACTGGAATGTCACTCTTGAGGCTGTTGTGGCATCATGTGTCAGTGGAAACCTAGTGTTTATAGAGATCTGCTTGCGGAGTTTATAGATGAACTAAATCTTCTTGATGTCCTAAGAATTAAGAACCCTGGCAAAAAGGCGTTTTACTTACGAATCTTAAAATCTTAAAATGAAATCAAGAATCGATTTCTTTCTCAATCCCAGTTTTCTAATTGCTAGTACTAAAACAGTGGATAATAAAACTGCAATTGCACCCGATCACAAGGACATTAGACTTTTCTTGCAATTCGAAAGCAAGAAAAAGGGCCCCGGTCTATGGAAATTCAATAATTCTTTACTGAACGACGATACTTTTTTAATAGGCCATTTCCGAATTACCTCAGGCGTCTTTTTGGAAGCAAGTCTGGGTGCTCACCTTTCATATGCAAATCAATTTTCATTCACATGCAAATTAAACTCATTTTCGTGTGAATGAAAATTGATTTGCATATGAAAAGATGAACACTAAGACTCGCTTCCAAAAAGAGGCCTGAGGTAATTTAGAAATGGCCTATTTCATTACATCAAATTATCCAATAATATGCAGGAAATACGTATATTTGGCTAATCTAAAATTGAAATGGGAAATGATTAAAATGGAGATCTGAAGTTTGACTATCCCGTATGCCAAGAACAAAGCTAAAAATGTAAGAACTCTCGAAAAACAGTTGGAATCACGAATAGAGTCACTAGAAAATAAAATAGAAGCAAACCCGGACGACGGCACCGACGCTGAACAACAAGAATACGAGCGTCTCAAAACTGAATTACGCCGCATCTACGAAGAGACGACAGACCGTTGCTATCCTTCGCTCAAAAATAAGGTGGATTGAACACGGAGAGAAACCCGGCACAAAATATTTATTTAATATGGAGCGTAGAAATTACAATAAGAAAACAATAACGGAACTTACCGTGGCAGAAGGAACAGCAATCTCCAGTGATGATGATATTCTCGAGGAAATAAGAGGTTTTTACGAAAATTTTTATAAACCGGACTTGGGAGAGGACTCAACTTTGCTCTTCCAAGGTTTTACTGAGAACTTAAGAACTACCGGTAAACTACCAAAATTATCAGGGGACCAAAGGGACCTCCTCGAAGGAAAATTAACATTAGAAGAATGTAGGAGAGCCTTGATGCGTCTCAGGTGAAGACGGTTTTACTGTAGAATTCTATCAAATTTTCTTTCAACTACTGGGCCAAGAATCTCTCGACAGTATTAATGCCTCATACGACGAAAATGAATGGAGTGTCTCTCAACGCAGAGGGGTGATTACACTTATCCCCAAAGAGGATGCAAATTTAAAAGACTTATCAAATTGGCGACCCATCACGCTTCTTAATGTTGATTATAAAATCGCATCTAAAGCCACTGCAACTAGAATAGAAAAGGTCCTCCCACTAATTATCAGACAGGCTTTGTCAAAGGGCGTTACATAGGAGAAAATATTAGTCTAATAAATGACACTTTAGAACAGACCAAAGCTCAAGACATCCCCGGAATTTGACTCTTGTTAGACTTCAGAAAAGCTTTTGACACAGTGGAATGGGGCTTTATCCAAAACACTCTAGATCTATTTAATTTTGGAATCAATATTAAACAATGGGTGAAGACATTTGATAATAACAGTGAGAGCTCTGTTCTCCACAACGGATATACAACAAATTATTTCAAATTATCAAGAGGTGTTAGACAGGGTTGTCCACTTTCTCCCTACTTGTTTATACTGGGAGCGGAGATCCTTGCAGCAAGGGTAAGACGGTAAGACTGGAGAGGAACCTTGAAGGCATTACAATTTTTAAGATAGAGCACAAGATAAGCCAGTTTGCCGATGATACGTCTTTATTTTAAAGAATATTGATTAAATTACTAACGCAGTTGAAATGCTTCGGCTGTTTGGAAACATATCTGGATTCAACTAAATTTAGAAAAACCCAAAGCAATTCGGCTTGGATCATGGAGGCATAAGGTAAGAAAACCCTTAGGACTAAATTGGACGAATGAGCCTATGCGAGCCCTTGGAATTTTTATTTCTTACAATGAGCAGGAAAGCGATAAGAAAAATGTGGCTAGAAAAATTGACAATCTACACATCAAACTAGATTTATGGAGAGGGCGCAAACTCTCCCTCTTCGGTAAGTGCCTTATTGTCAAAACCCTGGGAATTTCACAAATTGCTTATTCAGCATCCATGCTTGACATCTGCCCTAATGACACTTCCAGAATTAAGAAGTCTATTTTTAGTTTTATTTGGAACAAGAAGCCAGATAACTGAGATCAAAAGAAATATTGTGCCAAGACTATACAAATGGGAGACTGCCGGCCCCTGATCCAGATATTCTATTAAAATCTTTGCGGTTAACCTGGATCTCAAGGCTACTGATACTTGACGAAGCTACAAATGACGTTATTTAGTTGTAAATACTGCGAAACAGCAGACGAAAGAACTTTAATACATATGGCCAGCTTCAGGAGTCTGTGTTTTAACACTGGAAATTATTTTAACGGATCATACACACTTCTTGTCTTTCAGTCAACAATGCTGGTGTAAGCGTGTATTCCCCAGTGGAGTGTGTCCCTATCAGTATTGCTCAAGACATGTTTAACGTGAATTTCTTTGGTACTCTCCGCTTAATCAAGGCAGTGTTGCCGAGCATGAAAGCGAGGCAAAGCGGGCACATCATCAACAACAGTTCTGTGTCAGGGATTATGGGTATTCCGTTTTTGGATATTTATTCAGCGTCAAAGTTTGCTGTTGAAGGGCTGAGTGAATCCTTGGCTCCACTTCTACAACAGTTTGATATCAGGTAAGAAATTTTCTGATGGGACACTATCTATATCAATGAAGACGCGCGCAATTTTTAATTTATGGATTCGTCCATTAGAGCTGTTTTCACTTGAAGGTCGAAAAGTAATCGGTTTTGCTTTACAGCGCTAAACGACTATCTGAGAAAACTCGCGCCACTTTTTCGTCCAATCAGAAGCGAAACCAAACCAACCATGACTCGTTCATACACGTTTTCCCGCGCTTCACATCACATCAGCTACGCACGTGTTTTTACTTCGAGTTTTGATTGATTCACTGGATTGACCGTGTCCTTTGTGATTGGCTAGAGTGATTACTTTGGTTTTGGTTTCACGACACTCGGTAATCCTCCGTAGGAAAAAATGGCGACTGGTACATTTACCCACAGTTCTTAGCGCACGAAAACTTTAGCAACGTTCATAAAAAGGTACAGAAGAGTTATAAAATCTTCAGACCTACGATACACAATGTACTTAGTACAGAGACAATTATTGTAAAAATTTGGCTTTCCTTGTGTCTTAGACGCTTTGTTAGGTTCGCAAGGTATTGTGGTAAAATGTACAGCCGCCATCTTTTTTCCTACGGTGGATTGAAAACCGCTCTCTAGATTCAGCAGAAAGTTATAACTCATTATTTATCACAGTATGTTACCCTAAATGGCGAATAGAACTGTTGAAGTGGCGTGCTTGTTTTTGTGCCTAGGTACACGTTACTGGAACCAGGTCCCATTGATACCCTGATTGGTCAAAATGCAACGGAATGGAGCAAAACCATCGAGAGCGGTACGGCTGACCAGAAAACGATGAAATTGCAGGCGATAGCAGGAGAGAAATTCGAAGAGCTGGTCAGTAAGAAAATGAAAGCGATTGAAATAGCAGCCATTGTCAAAGAGATCATACTAGGCCAGAATACCAACTTTCGTTGTCTCACAAATGTTGAATTTCTTAACGAGGAAATTGCCACCAAGCTGAAAGATTCTGCAACTAACAAACCAATTGAAATGATAAAGAAACGATTCTTTGAAGAACTGAAGGATGAAAACTAAAATATATAAACTCTTCCACTCCAAGACAGAAACGTCATTTTCCCTCACAGATAGCCATGGATATGTCTTTATGTAATAGTTGCAAGAATGTTTTCATACAAGACTTCATTTCGTACAACAATAGTAATGATTATGTACGCAATATCAAATCGTACTTGACAAGTACGTATTGAACACAATAACAACTAATAAAATAATAAGGAGTTAAGGTTAGATATTTATACTGATTCAAGTTGTTTCGTTGAATATCCTCTTTTTCCAATATCTTGTTGTTTTCCTACGCGATTAGCAAGCTGTCGCAATCGTCACCATCAGTTTAAACGCTCTCCGCTAGCCTACAGGCCCCATTTGGGGACAAAGAAAAACGGCTTGCATTTTTAGACTCGGGCTTTCCTACTGAAGCCTAGTCTGTCCGCAGACGTTTATTTTTCGCTAGTTCTTTTTTTTTCGAGCGTACGACCGATGTGAGCGCGAGAGCGGCCTATTTTGATCAGGAAGCATACATGTACCGGCCTGATTTTCATCTTTCCCCAGCCCCACCCCCTTGGGTTGTAGCGCGTGTATCCCAGGCGGCAGGTTAATATTTCGCTAAGCTTGCTATCTTGACGAACTCAACACAAAATGAACAGTCTGTGAACAGGTTAACTGAAGCCTCAATGGGGAGTCTCTTTGACGGTTGACGGTTAAAAATAAGGCTAAAAATAATCCGGCCGTTTTGACAGTTGACGGTTGAATTTTAGGTCATTAGACGGTTAATTTTTCGGACTGACTTTTTTTGTCACGAAAAGAAAGCGCAAATTTGGCTGTCATTCAATAAGTCTGGAAATTTGTGCATAAAAATTAGGTCTTTGGTCTTCAACTATCTGTCTAATTAGCGAAATTGCATCAACTTTACTGCCGCTGGACGTACAATAGCCTGCTCCGGAGACTAGAAGTTAAAAGACTTTCACATGTAAATGTATTTTTATGATACATTAAAACGATCATTTATAAACAGCATAACTAGATCCCATTTAAGTCAAAAGTCAATTAATACTTGGGAGGCGTGGTGGCCTCATGGTTAGTGCGCTCGACTCCGGAGCAAGCGGTCCGGGTTCGAGCCCTGGTCGGGGACAGTGTGTTGTGTTCTTGGGCAAGACACTTTACTCTCACAGTGCCTCTCTCCACCCAGGTGTATAAATGGGTACCTGCTATTTGTTGGGGAAACCTAACAAAATTGCGGGGAAGTGACCTGCGATGGACTAGCATCCTGTCCAGGGGAAGTAGAAATACTTCTAGCCGCTTAATGCTACAGAAACCGGGATAAGCTCCGGCAGCTATGAGCCAGCCTTGGCTCCAAGGCTTCACTTTTAGTCCTTACTTAAGGATATCTGAGACATTTGACGGCTAATATTGGCTTGCTCATTTGACGGTTGACGGTAAAAATATTGCGTTTTTGACGGTTGATGGTTAATCCCATTGAGACCCTCTTAAAAGTTTCAAAATCTTCTTCTCTTTTCGTATGTCGAGTACAACATAACCAACAACATTCCTTGATTTTCTCTTGATCCATAATATGAGCTCGGCGTCTGTCCAATCAAGTGACGTGATTCAGGCTGTCGCGGAACATCATGACACACTTTATTATTTTCAAGTTAAATTTTACAAGAAAAAAAACAGGGCATGCCCGCATCTAGCAAAGGCAAGAGAAAATGAGGGACAGAGAGGGACATTGAGGGCGTTGGCTGGGATATGTCGATTCCTGTTCAGTTATTTTTAGTTTTAGACGGAAACGGAAATCTGTTTTCCCAGACGTCCGCAACTTCTGCAACCTCGATCTGAGGTTGACAGTGATGAAAAATTTCTATGATAATGGCGGACCGCGTGGAAAGCTATTGAATATTCAATATGCCTTTTCCAGAGGCAATATACAGACGTTTAGACTTCGGAATCAATATAAGCAATGACTGTGAAATCGCTCCAAGTCGAGAAACTACTGAAAATCATCAAGATGGTGTTTCGGCGGAGTATTCTTCAGGGAGAAAGCGCACGATCGAAGATTTGTTGCCCTGCGAAAACGTGGCATGTCTGTTTGTCTCTATCTCATTCCTATAGGTATACGATTCTGGAAACAGGTCCCATGGAGACTCAGGCCCATGTAACTGCACAAGACTGGGGCAAAACCATAGTCCGCGAAACGGTTGACAAAGAAACGAAGAAACTGGAAAAGGAAAATTATCAACATTTGTCCAGTAAGAAAATGGATTGCTATGAAATAGCAGCCATTGTCCGAGAGATAATTCTTGGCCAAAACAACAACTTTCGTTGTTACACACACACGCCGACTTCATGTCTGATGTTCTTGCCGCCAAGTTGAAAGATTCTGCCACTAATGAACCGATTCAGATTATGACGAAACAGATTTTTGGAAAACGAGAGGATGAGAATTAAAAAGTTGAACCTTTTCATTCCAAGATCGAAAGACTGATTTTTTTGAAAAATGATTGTTAAAAAAATGATTTATTGCCTGGTTTCAAACCGTGAGGGTCTAGGTACGAGTCTGTAAATTATGGGATTAGCAACTATTGATTCACATAGTCAGAAAGAGCACACCGAGATTCACAAGATTAGGCTAAGTTTGGTGTTAATCAGGCTAGTTTTGACCGAGATACAGCGATTTAAAAACGTCAAAATTTACAAAGAAATGTATGGCAATCCGGACACCGTGTCGGACAGCGTCCGGATTGCCATACATTTCTTTGTAAATTTTGACATTTTCAAATGGCTGTATCATAATCGAGCCTGTAACAGAACTCTCGAGAGTCGCTTGTTTTTGCGTCACACTTGCGTAGCAAGAAAAGAAGACTCGAGGAACAAGATTCAGGCCTGGATCGCCAGTGATCCTCAAAGTGTACCGCTAATGATACCTGGGGCCCGTTTCTCGAAAGCCCCGGAAACTTTTCGGGCCCGTAAAGCCATTTTTAGTTCATCTGTATCTGAAAACGGAGAAGTGTATACGCCTGAAACTTCTTGTGTGAAGAAAACCTCTGTTTATATTTATTAAGAATACGTGAATAAAACAGCTCTGTAATCATAAGCTTCAAGATTTTGCTACGGCTTTCAGGGTGCGAAAACTTTTCGGGACTTTCGAGAAACGGGACGCAGGACCGGAAATGATCCCGAGAATAATCCCCAGACCGGAAATGGTCGCCTTGCAATAAAAGATGAAAATGTATGGACTCAAGAATTTGGACGGTAGATTTAATATTTATATAATTGATTTTCTTTTATTAGTGTGAAACGCAGAAAACCGTGAACGTTTTGATTTGATTCTGAAAGGTTAATTGTGTACTGGACCAATCACAATAAAGTTCAGGAAACGCAAGAAACATCAAAACCACAACGAATTGCCGCTGTTGTTTGCGGTTTATTCAGTTTCTCACGCTTAATTGGCTTTTTCCTTGCTACACAATAATATTTCATAAATATTTCTGGTTTTCACGTTTTTCTGAGTATCACAGTAATAATACAATATTTTGATACAACAGTTACTTTATGTAAAACAGTAACGCAAGCAAAATGTACAGAACGGTTTGAGTGCAAATTTCACAACTTTAAAAATGGTATCGAGCGTTACGAAATCCTGTGTTTGGAATTTGTAGTTCAGCTACATGAGTTTCTTCCTTGAATGACTTAATGACCCTTAATTGGGTCGGGGCTTGAGATGTATGGTAACACAGGATGTTGACTTTATCCTCAAATTTGGAGATAACTGAGATGACTACATTTCGCGTAGTTTTCGGCACAGAGGAGATTGAGCTAGATTATTGACGGTAAAAAAAAATTGCAGGAGCAAAAACGACAGCTCTCAGTCGTACGGCATGCAAATAAATCTATCTAATACAGAGCACTGCGCTAACTCGCTCGAAGAAATCTGATCTCGTGCATTTTCATGGAAGCCCGTGTCTATCTTGGACGCAGGTATAAGAAGTTCAAGAACTGTACAGGGAAAAGTTCTAAGTGGTTAATTAGATAACATTCAGGCATCTTCAAAGATTCATGTTTCTTTTTGCGGTGCGTTTTCTCGACGAAAATCTTTTACAGTCGACGCACATAAATTTGCTATTTTCTGCAGTATGTTTAACGTTTTTTATCGCTGCTCATGTTTTATGCCTGAGGTACACTTGTCTTTTCTTCAACTAGGATAATTAAAAAAATATGTATCCATCGATAGACTTTTCATTAAGTCCACGCTATTCCTAACTTTTTGCGGTGGAATCAGTTCCGGTCCTGGAATCATTGGGGATCAGACCTCTCTCTACTCCGGCTAGAGTTCATCCCCTGTGTAATGCGCGGTCTAGCCCCGGGGACACTCCCTTAAATGGGCTATACAGGTATGTGCGGCCCCAAAGGCTATGGTTTTTAAGCCGTTTTGGTCAGAAGTAGGGTATGGTTTTTTCACTCTAGTCTTGAATTGGAGAAGCTACTTTTTCATCGTTATCGATAAGATCATTGATCAAAAGCCCTTCATAAATTATGTTTAGGGCAACTGTGCCAGCCGCAACGGTCATAAATAGAGGGAAAAATCGCAGATTTTGGTCATAATAGGGTAAGGGTTTTCGGAACCGGGCGCATACCCCCACTCAATTTTTCTGGGAGTACCCCCCCCGGAGGTCTAGCGCGACATGACATCAAAAGGATGGTTGTAAACATCCACACAATAGATGTAAAAATAGATTTGTCCAGGACTGTTCAATCTTTCTTTACTGCTATGGTGTGTATTCGTTTTGCTTCCTTTGGTGTCTAAGATGGTCATAACATCACCATCACAACCCTACTATTTTGGTTCGCAAACAAAATGCAAATTTGAAATCCACCAAGAAAGCGCACTTTACTGTTACATACCGCCCTTTAAAGAAATTGAATGCTGATGGCCTCATTAAAGATTTAAATGAAGTACCTTGGACCGTCCCTGACACCTTTGACAATGACCCAGATGAAATGTTATCAACTTGGGAATCCCTTGTACTCGATGTGGTAGACCGACACGCTCTACTTAAATCAGTCAGCGTTAAATCTATGAAGAAACCAACATGGCTTTCAGATCAAATTCTGACAGCAATCAAAGAGCGCGATCGGCGCAAGAAAGAGCTCGAAAAAGGACGAATCCAAAAAGTGTCTTTTAATGCGGCTAGAAACAAAGTAGTTCGACTTATTGAAAAAGCCAAAAGAAGCGGTTATCAATGAAATAGACAACAGCAAACTGAACTCCAGAGTCCTATGGAAGACCTTAAAGAGAATTTTCCCTAGTAATGCGAGACAGTTAAGGTGGGGGTTTACCTGAATTAAAGTGAAATTTGAGGAAGTTTAAAGAGAGATTGAAAGGGGGAGAAAAGGTTATGGGACACCACCAGACAGTTGCCCGACCCCACAATGGCACTCGGGTTGTTAGGCAACTGTTTGGTGTGTATCTATCAATTTTTAACTTCAAACTCTAATTTTAAAACAACACCAAATCTTCAAAATTTCCTATTTCCATAAATTTTACTAATCCTTTGAGAAAAACTATCTGTCTCCAAATAAACCTAAAAATCACCAAAAAATTTACAAAACGGCGCAAAACATAGATGTCTGTAATGAGTGAACAGAT
>OZ026608.1:2774980-2777480 GCA_964020085.1 Micromussa lordhowensis | reverse complement strand
TTAGGCTGTTCGCGTTAATTCCCCCGCAAGCAAACTTTCATCGCGCAAATCGTTGTCTTTTGCTAGACGGGAGATAACCGATAAAGAACGACTAGATGTCGCTCTACATGTGGAAAATTTGCCGGATGAAGAGGTTTTGCAAGTAAAAGTTGCCTTTGTCGCGAACGGCGATTTGATCGCAAGAATTCCGCGCGACATGCCATGTAAATTGCTAGTAAAGCAACTCGCGTTGAAGAACTGGAAATCTGCTTCAAGCACAATATTACAGCACAAGGAACTTCTCGAAGAAGTCCAAGACAAAATCCTCAAAGAGATGTCGAAGGGAAAAGCAAAGACAGGCCTACACGGACTCCCAATGTGGTTTTTGTGGTCGCGTCGCATTATCAAAGCCTCCAAATTATAGTTTTGCTCTTACAAGCATGTCTCTTAGTGATTTTCTTCTTTTGCAAGATATGATCGGAGGATTTTTAAAGATAGTTTTCAGCAGAGTCTGGTTTTCTATGAAACTCCAGTGTTCCATCACGATTTGTGTTAAGTTTCTTTACCGCAGGGTGGTATGTTGTGACAAAACGCAATATTCTCTCTGCAGTATTATGTTTTTGCGGTTTAAGAGCCGATTGTCTTAAGTCAAAGGTAACCTCTGACAGGAAACTTTTATATATTTCTTTGGATACCCGCGTGCTTCGAGGCGTCTTGTAAAGTTTGCAAGGCACTCTTTAAATGTTGTTTTTGAAGAGTTTGTTCTAAGCAGTCTTATTGCTTCGCCTTTGATAACAACAATCAAGCCTTTGTTTGCGACTGCAAGAAGTTGAAATATCAGGCTCTTACCAAAGCCTGTTGGCAAAACTCCTAGTAGATCTCCTCCGCGCATTAACTGTAATATTGCAGATTTCTGTTCTTCCTTCAGTTCTCTATCAAAACCCTTCTGGGCCAAGAAATCGACAGCTCTCTGTAAATCTTCCTCGTCATTCACCATCTTGAAATAGTCAATGACCAGCAAGAGTCGGGTTTCAATCATCTGTCCAATTTTGAACCAATCAGAGGTTTCGTTGGCTGGCGAACGGAGAATTTGAGATTCACAATGGTTGGATGCAAGCGTTCCCTTCTCTCCTCTCCTCCTCCCCCTCGCTTCATTTTTTGCGCTCTCCCCATTTTTCGCGCGGCCAAAACTCGTTCGGTCGCCGATCCTGGGTTTTCCTTTCGCTAAAAACGCACAGGAACGCTTGCTACGCAGGCTATTGCTGGTGTGGAAGGAATATTGTACGCTAATACAGTCGATGGGGCAACAACTACACTTGATTTTCTTGAATTTTTCGGCGAGGCATCAAATAGTTTCTTACCAAACGGGGAGCCAGTTCTTCGTTATGGAGACCATATCCTGCTAGACAACCATGCAACCCATCACAATGAAGGGGGAGATGCTTTGGGATGGTGGATGGATCAGCACGGCATGGAAGTTGTTTATTTACCAACATACTCACCAGAATTTAATCCTATCGAGTTAGCTTTCAACAAAATGAAAACCTTTTTGGCAAAACAGGAGAACATTCGCCGGTCGTTTTATCGAAATATCCATGTCGGGGTGTACAATTGTGTTGAGCAAATAACAGACTTAGCCAAAACGACGAAAAATGTGTCACTCAAACTCAGCAAAAATTCACCGCGTGAATATCTGGAATAATTTCACTTCTAAGTAAAAAGTTTACTCCTCAGTTACACCAGTACACAACAAAGCCAGGGCGACAGACAAGTGTTCACTCAGTTATCATATTAACTGCGTCCACAAGGAGCGCGAGCCCCGATGACTGGTTTTCCTCGCAAACTTCCCCGCTGTTCTCAGGAAAATTCGTTGGTATCTTCTCTTCTCCCTGAAGCATGTTAAGCCAACTCACACCTGCACACTGGGTCTTGAGGCTTTCTTTAATCGCCAGATTTAACATGAAGTCATCTTGCTGCTTATAAAACGCATCAACTGTATGCTCTTTCTGAAGAAGACCAACGACGGAACTTTGGCTGAAGTAAGGTGTAGGGCTTGCTGTACTTTGATTGAGACAGGGCGAAGAGATTGTTGAACTTGCTGTGCTCGTACCAGAAGGCCAGCGAACTCCCCTCTCTTGCCATAGACGTTTGTAAGGGTTTCTTACCGAGGTAGACACCCTCGCCGGTTCAGAGGTCTCCGTGTCGAGATCCTCTGAAAGAGGGTGAAGGAGATCGGATGACTCTGGAACTTGGCCCCTGCAAATCTTTTCCAGCCTCTTGGAATCACGGTTAATGGCATGCCAGTTTTCGACAGTTCTTCCATCTGTAGTACTTAGATATTTCTCAGGACAGCTCTCAATTAATGAAGCTCGCATTTTATAGGAAAAGCGATTCTGAACTGAGGATGCAGCCTTTGCTGTTAGTTCTTCCTCTAATTGTTCTAGCTTTTTTTCCTCGCTTTTCAGCTGCCGCTTTATACTGGCCATTTCCTTCTTCTCATCCGGATGTTTGTCCAGGAGGT
>OZ026608.1:2767480-2772480 GCA_964020085.1 Micromussa lordhowensis | reverse complement strand
GAGAACAAACTGTCCGATAACAAACTGTCCAATAACAACCGTCCGATAAAGACTTGGCAAGTGAATAGGTGGAAAATAGGAGGTTTTTTTAACCAATCACAATCGAGGAAATTGTAATTTTATGATGTCACACAACTTCTTGCAGAGATGTTATAATAGCATCGAACATATGTCTAGTCAGCGCTGTTTTGTTGTTTTTTGGCTATTTGCGCTTAGAGAAAGGACTGAAGAATTTAATACGTTTTAGTTCAAAACATATAATTTTATTTTAAAAAAATCTTTTCTGACCGAGACTCCATTCGTAAGGCCAGGGAGGTTTTTTTAATTCAAAAAGGCAGAACAATTGTTCCAGATGGTCTGAACATCCGTGAAGAAACATTTTTATCGTTTCCTTTTCCTTTTACTTTATTTTGTTTATTTATTATTTTATTTCACCATATGTTTATCTGTAATTTACACTATCAATTATTTTTACGTATTTCCGGTAATATGCTACATAAAAAACACGTCCCGATGCAAAACTTCCATTGTACCTGAAGAAGGCTGGTTTGGCCAGCCGAAATATTGTACACCTTCAAAAAACATTCTACGTTGTGTCGGTTTCTGCATTTATATTCATAATTTTATTGTATTTATAAATTTTTAACACACATAATTATATTCTTTCAAAATCTCATCCTCGGATATTTTATAAAACGTTAAAAAAAATTGCAAATTTCAGCTTCGATATTCTTATAAAATATAGTCTTATAGAAAAATAAAACATTTGTTAAGAGTTGCTCAATGAAAGGTTCCGTGAAATGGATCCAGTCTGTTCTCGGCGGGTATCGTTTTTTCAAAGATGAATTGGCTACTTTTTCTCTCAAAAAAAGCATACGAAGCTGTAAGATTTGTTTACAAACATCGTCTAAGACGCCCCACTGGGCTTATTACAGGCGAACCAGTCTCAAAGAGCTATTAACTCATGGACTGCACTTTTCGTCTTTCAGTCAACAATGCTGGCCTTGCCCTTTTCTCGCCGGCTGTAGAGTGTGTTCCTATCAGTATGGCCCAGGACATGTTTAACGTGAATTTCTTTGGTACTCTCCGTCTAATCAAGGCTGTGCTACCCAGCATGAAAGCGAGGCAGAGTGGGCACATCATCAACCACAGCTCCGTTTTTGGGATTGTGGGTGCACCGTTTGTTGATATCTACTGTGCATCAAAGTTTGCTGTTGAAGGGTTAAGTGAATCCTTGGCTCCACTCCTACGGCAGTTTGACATCAGGTAGCAGTGACATGAGAAGCAGTTTAGAAATTTCCTAACGGGAGCCAGGGAGCCTGGTTATTCCTCTTAAAACAAAGGAAAGTTTTCGGGGCGGAAACTTGGCTTGGAGAACTACCTTAAGACCTCAAGAGATTTACTGGATTACACTGTTTCCAGAGATTTACGGCTCTTTTGTATTTTACGTGTGAATAATTTCCCCATGTGCTACCCACGAGCCAAAAGAAACTCTGTTAGTTATGTCAGAGAGGGAAGCCTGGGTGTAGATACCATAGGTGACAGGGGGAGTCTGTGCCGTGGCACATCGCAGAGTTATTCTCCTTTCGGGTTACCCGCTCTCCTTGTTCCTTTAGTGTGACACGAACAGAAGAATAATCAATTGGTGACTTCTTGTGTTTCCTTCTGGACGTCCAAGGATAAAATTGCGTTTGATTTTCTTACTTTTTTAATAGTTATGTCTAAAAAATGAATATAGACTGGCATGGATCTTATTGTCTGATTTGTTTTTCTAGGTGCACGATACTGGGGACGGGTCCCGTGCAGAGCAAGATTCACCAGACTGGACTAGACTGGGGCAAAGCCATACACCCCGACACGGTAGATGAGAAAACCAAGAAATTACAGAAGATATGGGGTGAAAATTTCCAACTTTTGTGCAGTGAGAAAATGGAAACGACTGAAATGGCAGCTTTTGTCAAAGGGATAATTCTTGGCCAAAACACCGACTTTCGTTGTTATTCACACCCTGATTTTCTTGCTGATCAGATTACAGCCAAGTTGAAAGATCCCGCCACTAATGATCCAATTGAAATAACAAGGAAACAGCTGCTCCTTGAAAAACAGAGGGATGAAAATTAATAGGCGAACCTTCTCGCTCCAAGAACGAAACACTTTTTTATCCCAGTGCTGGTAACCATAGATTTTAGTCCTTGAATAATGGATTGAAAGATTTGTTCTTACTATTGTGAATATTATGAAGTATTGTAAAAAAATAAAGATATCATTCTCTGTTTTTTTTTTCCATGATGACAGTATTGGTTTAGCAGGACCGCTTAGTTCTTTCTCCATCATTCCATGCATTCGTATTAATATTGTATTGGTCGCTAGTGGAAGATAAAACTGTTTGTTAGTTGAAAGCGGCAATTCCTATCACACGCACCGACACCTAGCCTGAAATTTCAGTCATCCTCCGCCCTCAGACTAATCCCCGAACGAGAGACGCGTCTAGCCCGGGCATAAGGCTGAGGATGAGAAATGACAGACATTTCAGGTTAACCAATACCACTCACGAGTCGCACTGTTTCGAGCTTTTGAAAGAAGTCTTTATCCTTTTTTGCTGAAATGTTTGCCCTGTTGGCCGAACACACACGGCCTCTCATTAACAGCTCTTCAAAAAGTGAGGATAAGTTCCTTTATTCTGGGTATTCATGTCTTTAAACAATCGCTCCTCTCTGAAAGCTTGTGATCACTTTCCTGATTAATCTGGAAATTCTCAACTGGAGCAAGGGAGAAGGAAACAGTGGCCCTGAACGGATCTGTTCCCTGGGGGATTGTTTTTTTTTGCTAGGTAGAAACTTATAGGGTCATTTCTCCATCATTATCGTAACCCGTGTGCATGAGTAGGATTGAAATATTTTTGGTTTTGAACACCGCTTTTGATGCAGACAATATCCGAACATACAAAAATGTCTGAGTGCCCTAAATGCCGGCGTATTTAAAATCCCAAACAAGCTTGCGCGTGCTAATGATTTCTTTGTGTTTTCTGTCTTTTCTTAATTCTTTTGGGAGTGGGGTCAGTTGTTTCATCTGAGTTTAAGTTTCAACTTGGGCTGGGTTGGGTAATTTGGCCTCGTAGGGGACTTATGTCCTTCTACCCGCTGTCACTTGTGTATCTCACTCGGGAAATCTGTAATCAATCAATCAATCATAAAGGGGCTAAGTTTCTAAAGAAACTGTGGTGCTGCGTCGGTGGGTGTTATTACAAGATAATTTGGTTTTATCAACTGATAATGTGAATTGTTTACCGTAAAGAGATCCGAAAGCTGACGTTTCGAGCGTAAGCCCTACGTCGGAGCGAATAAATTCAAATTATCAACTCAGTTGATGAAACCAAATTATCTTTTGATCAATCAATCAATCAGTCAATAGTCTCCTCCGCAGCCGTTATTAGGGTCGTCACGCAACGCTTCTCCCCCACTAAGCGTTGCGTGACGACCCTAATAACGGCTGCGGAGGAGACTAATCAGTCAATCGATCGATTTGATTCACTGTGTATTTTTGGCCATGTTGAAAGAGAGAAACAGTGGTAGCAAGTCCTATGTGGCAGAACCACCAGCACAATTTCAGGAGGTGTTAAAATAAAAGGCGTTAAAATTATTTTCAGGTTATGAAAATTGGGAATTACCATAATCTGAAAAAAAAAACTTAAAATGTACCGGCATACATATCAAGTGGCACTGACGGTGTTCGTGCCCATATATTTATCTAAGAGCTTTGGGCTCATATATTCTCGGTGTAAGAGCCTGTAACGCTCATCAGTGACGTAAAACGAAGAAAACAAAGAAGTCAACATAATAGACCCTAACCCTAACAATAGCTACAAAACAAAGAAAAACTTCACAGGTTTTTACACCGAGGTAAAATAATCCGCCCTTTGTAACTCAAGTACATTCGGTTTATCATGGCTCCCCAAATCGTGCTGATCTCTGGTTGTTCTAGCGGCATGGGACTCGCTACAGCAGTGTTTCTCGCTAAAGATGCTGAGAAACGCTTCAAGGTTTACGCCACCATGAGAAATCTGGCGAAGAAAGGACAACTGGAGGAAGAAGGAAAGGAGTGTCTTGGAGACACATTGATTATCAAACAGATGGACGTGTGTAGTGATGAATCAGTCGAGAAAGCTGTGAAAGAAGTGCTGGACGCTGAGGGAAGGATTGATGTGTTGTGTAAGTTAAACTAATTTAAACTGAGAACATCCCTAAATATAGAGCTTCGTCCTTAATAGAAGTAGATATGAAATACACCGTCCTTATGACTACTATTTCAAACGCTATTGTCTATTGTTAACACTGTCTTATCTCGATATCATCCACAAATCTTTTTGATAGCTATCAGTGGGTAACAAATTATGGTAAATATCGGTGTTACGAGTCCGTGATCTTGAGAAGAATTGTGGGTTGTTATGTTATGTTATGTAACAGGTATAGTAAAAGAGTTATTTGTTTTTGTTTTACATAAGCGCCGCAGTCAGCGTCCTTTAAACGAAACGTGACGTCAGCCATTTATTTAGATGAGTGACTAACTGCAAAGGACCGCATACGATAAGCGCTGCCAACGTAGGATCTGCAAGAGACCTGATCAGCCCCCCAAAAAAGGTATTAAGACAATAGATTGCAAGGCTGATACTACGTGAAAAACGTTTCGAGACACCAACATGACAAGAACCGATAAAGGAGGATCACAACAGTGGACAGCTGTTTCGCTCTTATTGGGGCTCGTCAGCACTGTGTAGCGAAGATATGTAACGCCAGCCAAAGAGCCAACGCACATAAATTGCAAAATGACCCGTTCCGCATCAAGTTCTGTACTTTGAACTCACTTGCGCCCTGAAACACGCGTTGCCACATCACGTGTTTCAGGGCGCAAGGAGACCAAAGTGTCACGATAGGTGTCTCGAAAAGTAAAAAATAAATGTGGCTGGACAAAGCCAGCCTAAACATTTAAACGTTTAACCGCAT
>OZ026608.1:2707480-2762480 GCA_964020085.1 Micromussa lordhowensis | reverse complement strand
TACAAAAGGGACGGGGAAAGAACCCCTAAGAGGTACCAAGATCCTGTTTTGTTTTCACCCCTTTAGAGGTGCCAATTCTAGAACAACACATAATCTCCGGTCATATTTATTTTTTTCGGCCCAATACCCCTAAAAGATACGACGTGACCCCCCGTCCTTTATATATGGGAGTCCCCCCCCGGGGGTTAGTACGGTCTTCACGATCTGTTTTCTAATAGGTATTGATACGCAGTTTTACGCTTCAAAAGTTCTTTTTTGTTGTTAGGTGCTGTCTGCTGGAACCAGGACCCGTGCAGACCCCTATATTTGAGAAAAGTAGCGACTGGGTCCAAGGAAGCGTGGACGCAACGACCGCTGACCCTAAGACCAAAAGTCTGTTGGAAGCGGCGGAAGCAAAGTTAAACCGCACATTCAGCGACGCCATGCAGAGTTGTGAGGAAGTTGCACAAATTGTGAAGGATATAATGTTAGGGGAAAAGAAAGATCTGCGATATCAAACAAACGGGAAATTTGAGCCAGGAGATATCCCTGCTAAATTAGCTGATCCTACGGGAAATAAATCAGTTGATCATATAACAGAGCGGTTTTTTGGCGGGCAACAATAGTTAGAACTAGTGTAGCCAAAGCTATGAAAGTGCTGCGGAAATCGGGATGTTGTTTGCAAATTAAAGTAGGGATTGTATAGAGCTTGTGTAGAAATGGTTGTCATCAAGTTATTTTGTTTGGTCAAGTCCCAGAAATAGTTGAGTAAGATGTGGCTATATTCAATTCATGATGTCATCAGTTGAAGCGTTCAAATTTCTGAAGGAAATAATCCAACAACAAAGTTCATAAGTTTAAGATTTCATGAACAAAATTAACTGATTTTGTACGATTATGCAAGGGCTTGTTAAAAAATATCGAATGTAGCTGTGCGAATTAGTGCATAAGTACGAATTAGTGCATAAGTGCGAACACATGAAAGTCTGTGAAATTTGCCGAGGTGCTTCGGCAAGAAGCACATGGCAGCTACAGGAGTATACGACAAAGCTATGAGAAAAAATACTTAAACTACGTTCAATTTTTGGCAGACGACAGTACTAACAAAAACCTCACAGTGTTACTTGTTTGCGGCGAACTCGACCTGATCAATCTATTCATCGACATGTATCTACCTAACAGTGTAACTTATTCAAGGCGAACTTGATATCAACCTATTGACGACATATATCTACTTAAGGTATCAGCCACACCCTTCAGAACCGTGGCGCGCGGATCTCTATAGCGCTTTCATTTCCTTTATAAACCCCAACAAACCATACATTTTCTAAGAGCTTAATATTTTCAGATTATGGCTCATTCCTTTAAAAATCTCAAACTCGTAAGAGATAGCGTAATTGAGACGTTTTTTGCGAAAGCATATGTCTCTGTAAAGTCAATTCCAGTCCCGCTAAGAATGGTCGGATGTGAACGATAAACATCGCATTTGCTTCTTGATACGTTCTACTAATACACAGTGGTGGGAATACACTGCATTTTCTGTTTATCGGCGATAGACCAAGAAAACTAAAAACCTTTGAGGCTGTCGCGTGACCGCCATCGATAGCTCGAAAGCCAAGAACCGATGCACAGTTTATCGCGAGCGCCCTTCTTTTTTTCCGTCGTCGGAAATGGAAGATTAGTTTCGTGCGACGGACAGCTTTCGTTCTGGCACTGAAACATCCAAATGGAACCAAATCCGTTTTTACTTCCTAAATTCTCCACAAGTTCAACGCTTTCTTGACAAAAGCGACAGGTCACCGATTCGTTGATCTTTTCCTGCAGTCTTTAACCGGCACAAGCACGATCTCCTTCACATCGTTTCACAGGCAAATCAGAGCAAAACAAACCAGCAATCTTTCTCACTGAAATCTACGCGAATTAAGACGACGGCTCGACGGTGTGACATCCTCGTGTTGTTCGTGGCGCAATGCACTCTGGTAAAAAGTGAAGCAGCGTATTCTGGTTAAATGCAATGCATTCTGGTAAATAGTGATGAATTTAAGAATTCGTATCCCCTTCTATATATTCTTCATAAAACCTGTTTATGTTGCTGCTCGCTCGCTACGCTCGCTTTGCAGCAATTATGAACTGCTGCTACGCTCGCTCCGCAGCAAAAATCTCGGGCATAAGGCTGAGAAATGACAGACATTTTAGGTTAACCAACACCACTCATGAGTCGCACTGTTTCGAGCTTTTGAAAGAAGTCTTTATCATGTTTTGCTGAAATGTTTGCCCTGTTGGCCGAACACACACGGCCTCTCATTAACAGCCCTTCAAAAAGTGAGGATAAGATCCTTGGGTATTCGTGTCTTTAAACAATCCCTCCTCTTTGAAAGCTTGTGATCACTTTCCTGATTAATCTGGAAATTCTCAACTGGAGCAAGGGAGAAGGAGTGACTATCGATCTAAAATGGGTACCACTTTCTATGGAATGCGTTAATGACATATCCTCTTTTCCGCACTGAAAAGTATGTTCCTTGATCGGAAAGATCCAGTTGGCGTTTCAGTAAAGGCTGGTTTTCACTAGCGCATAAGCATAAGCAGAAGAACGAACCCACTTATTTGTCTTATGCTGTTCTCACTTGCGCATAAGCATAAGCATAAGCGCAAGACAAACAAACATGTTTTTTTTCTTCTTTTTTTTTCACTTTCAAGTGAGAACAGCATAAGACAAACAAGTGGGTTCGTTCTTCTGCTTCTGCTTCTGCTTATGTCCCGGGTGTTCTCACTTGCTTAACGAGTTGTTATGCTTATGCTTGTGCTTATGCGCTAGTGAAAACCAGCCTTAAATGTGGTGCACATACTCTCAAATATGTCATGGAAAGGAGAAAATAAAATTATAAAAGCGTTTTGTAAAGCGATGGCTCGATCAATACGGCAGGTGTCGGTTAATAAGGAGTGCCTATCGATCTAAAATGGATACCACTTTCTATGGAACGCGTTAATGACATATCCTCTTTTCCGCCCTGAAAAGAATGTTCCTTGATCGGAAAGATCCAGTTGGCGTTTCAGTAAATGTGGTGCACATACTCTCAAATATGTCATCACTCACTCACTCATCTTCATCGGGCCCACGGGGACTCTTGTCATGGAAAGAAGAAAATAAAATTGTAAGCGTTGCAAATCATTTTGTGTGTACACTTAAAACATTAATATCAACAGCTTTGTTTCCTTGAATAAACAAGCTCTGTTTTTACAAAAGAACTTTCCAAGTTGGCATAGTAAATTTTAACCTTTGAAAAAATTACTTCTTTGAGCACAGAAAGTAATATAAGAAACTTACGAAAATGCGATTTCCAAGCTCTTTGTTATCTGTCATTGCAAATTAACCTTCCTTAAAATGGAACATTTATCCTGCAGTAGAAAATTGTGAGTTATGTGAAATATGCGCCTTTCGAATTCATGTAAACATAAACTGGGAAAGTTAGTTATGTCTACAAAATAACGTAACTATTATCCACTTTTAGGTAACTGAACTAGTCTCCTTTTAAAATTATTTTCAGGTTATGTAATTTGGGAATTACGATAATCTGAAAAAAATTAAAATGTACACACATATCGAGTGGCACTGACGGTTTTCGTGCCCATATATTTATCTAAGAGCTTTGGGCTCATTCTCGGTGTAAGAACCTGTAACACTCATCAGTGACGTAAAACGAAGAAAACAAAGAAGTCAACATAATAGACCCTAACCCTAACAATAGCTACCAAAACAAAGAAAAACTTCACAGGTTTTTACACCGAGGTAAATCCGACCTTTGTAACTAAAACTATATCATTTATCGTCCAAGTACATTCGGTTTATCATGGCCCCCCAAATCGTGCTGATCTCTGGTTGTTCTAGCGGCATAGGACTCACTACAGCGGTGTTTCTCGCTAAAGATGCTGAGAAACGCTTCAAGGTTTACGCCACCATGAGAAATCTGGCGAAGAAAGGACAACTGGAGGAAGAAGGAAAGGAGTGTCTTGGAGACACATTGATTATCAAACAGATGGACGTGTGCAGTGATGAATCAGTCGAGAAAGCTGTAAAAGAAGTGCTGGACGCTGAGGGAAGGATTGATGTGTTGTGTAAGTTTATTCCTCGCTGATTTACAGCTATTCAGTTATTCCGTTTTCCTTTATTAAATGAGAACATTCGGTCAACACCTGGATAGTCCGATAAATTATTATATGCACTTTTTAAGCTGCTAAAAGAGAGACCAATCAAGGGACAAGTCTCTAGTTCGAAATTCAGCCCGTATCACTTGCCTCTCCGTGCAATTTAACCCTAAACCTAAGAAGCGCGAGTCCTGTCGTTGAAGTCTTTCCGTGACAACGAATATAGTTACTTTCCTCCTGCTTCAGTTCCTAACCGGTCAGTCATGCCTCGCTTATGATAATTCGCTTATCTTAGCCCGCCAGCTTAACGGTTTATTTCATCGATATCTTGTTTCAAACCCCCCAAGTTTACGCAGTTTGTACTGATAGATGCTTTAAAATCTGAAAAATAATCCTTATAGTGTTGACTTTATATTTTTACATTTTATGAAAAAGAAAATGAAAATACGCCGTATCATGAGCTATCATTAGCAGGTAATGAAATTTTTATCATACAACTCTGCTCTGATTGGTTGTAGGGTCGTTATCTTAGACAAATGTAGACACTTATGTTGCTCATTATTGACTGTAATTTACAAAATAAGTTGACACAGCTGATTGTCTGATCGACAAAACCTATTAGTTTGAACTTTCAACATCTGAAAATTATAAACTTTTGATATTGAATCTGTTGAATTTCCCCTCGAGTTTCATTCGGATATGTGCACAAGCACGCCATTCACCATTCTCATTTTTTAAATTACAACACGTTTTCCAATTGAAAAAGAATATTTAATCAAAGGAGCAATGTTTTGATTCACATACAATAATTTTTTGGGGGATGTACCAATTGACTTTTAGTCCTGGATGCTTTTAAGCTATACCAGTCTTCCTCCCTCTAAAAAGATCGAGGAAGACTGGGACGGCTCATGATCTGTCTCAGCTCAGTTTAGTCTCCTCCGCAGTCGTTATTAGGGTCGTCACGCAACGCTTAGTGGGGGAGAAGCTTTGCGTGACGACCCTAATAACGGCTGCGGAGGAGACTAAGCTCAGTTGTAGAGCACCTGGATATAAATAAGCAACGATCTTATAGGTTCGACTCCTTCCGAGAATGGCTGTGCTGCTGACAGAAAAATAATCTCACATTTAAGGCCCGTTTTTACACAGGCAATTTTTGTCACGGCAACTCGATGCAATTTCAAAATCGCACGTGTAAACCAGGTGCGATTTTCAGTGCGATTTGTTGGTTTCGATCATGTTTGAAACTTGATGCAACTTCAGTGCGACAAAAATTGCACCGAGTTGCACTCGTAGGGTTGGGAAAAAATTGCACTCGTAGGGTTGGGAAAATTCTCGAAAGCAGGAGCCCATGACCGAAAGTTATGCAAACCCTCGACTACGTCTCGGGTTTACATAACTGTCTCAAATTCTCCCAACCCTCCTCGTGTTTAGATGAGGCTATGTAAACACGGAAAAAGTGCTCTATTGCTTAACTCTTCCAGGCGTAAAAAACAAAAAACGGCGAGCGAACATATAAAAAAAGCATTTTGCCACATATAATGTATATAAATACCACTCCTAGCAGAATGCAGGCTGTTCTGATTTGTCAGAGGAACCGATTTTAAAGCCCTTAGCCAGCTTGGTGGTAGAGTATCTGGACTGGTAACCAGAATGTCTTAGGTTCGACTTTTAGCCGGAAAAGTCAGTGACAGAAAAAAAATCACTTTCTCAGATTTATAGAGTGTTTTCACTCACGTGTCCATCGACCATGTAAATTTATTGGAACAAAAGAAAGTGTTTACATAAGAAAAGAGTTCAACTCCCACAAGATTGGTTTGAGCCACCAACATGGCCGCCATTTTATTTGTGAGTTACACGATTTTACTACGCCGCTACCGTGTTTCAATCGTGTATTTTTTTATTATTCACAGTCAATAACGCCGGCATCGCTATCATAGCCCCCCCTGGAATATGTTCCCATGAAAATGGCCAAAGATTTGATTGACGTGAACTACTTTGGAGCCCTTCGAAGTTGGAGAATTTTCCATGACTCTCTCTTTGGCCATTACGGGAACAGTGACGTAACCACTTTTCTATGTGTTTACCGGTACAATAGAACATAGGTTTTGCAACTCTATTGACCAATCAGAGCGCGCGTAGTATGTCAGTTACTTTATAAACTCTGATAAAACATGGGTTTTTGGCCAGTCAGGAGCGCGCGCAGGGTCCTATCTATGTTATAATTGTTTTTATTATTTACAGTCAATAACGCCGGCATCAGTATGTTGACCCCACTGGAATGTGTTCCCATGAAAATGGCCAAAGAGGTGTTTGACGTGAACTACTTTGGAGTCCTTCGCCTGATCCAGGCTGTGCTTCCGGGAATGAAAGCGAGGCAGAGTGGGCTTATCATCAACAACAGCAGCCATTTTGGAATTGTTGGAATACCGTTTGTTGAAGTGTACTGCTCGTCAAAGTTTGCCATTGAAGGTCTGACCGAAAGTATGGCTCCGATACTTCGTCAGTTTAATATCAGGTGAAAATAAATGCTAAGTTATTATTCCACAAATTGTAACACTATCCAAATATGGTCATGATGCTCTCGATATCTGTCATCCGTAGGTAACAGATTTGTACGTGGGAAGAAAAAGTGAAGTGAGAAAATGTCGACAGAGAGATTTAAAAATGTTAGGCTGTTCCGTTATCAATTTGTTGAATTATAAAACAATTATCCTGCTCAATCTCGCGGAATATCGTCTGATTTTTGCCGACTCGGCCTACGACCTCGTCGGCTAAGTATCAGACGACATTCCGTGCGATTTCGCAGGATAATAAGCAATTATTGGATGAGGTTGAGCATGATAGCGAGAATTATCAAGGCCGAGGTTTGTGTTATCTGCCGAAGCCGAAGGCTGAGGCGGATAACACAAACCGAGGCCTTGATAATTTCGCTATCATGCGAAAACCGAATCCAATAATTGTTTTATTATACAATTATAAATGTACAAGCGTTGAGACATTTCACAGAACAACAACAAAGTAAGCCACGCAATGACACGTTTCAGTGTAAACATCTTTATTAATGACAGCCGTGAATAGCGTGTAAAGCGGAATTCAAAAGGTTTACAGAAAGGATTTAAGCTTAAAACATCTGAAAACGTTTTAGGAAAAACTGAATCGAATTGAAACTTTTGAACAAAATTCTAAAGTTAAGTTGTACGGTCTTATGAAAAATGTTCCCGATTTGCGTTTAATGAATGTTGACATTACAGTTAAAGAAATTAAAATTTTTCGTTATCTCTGAATGAGAGTTCTGTACAATAAATTCCTCTTGAGAAAGGCTAATAACAGGAGATAACTGGTGCGGATTAATAGCCACTTCCTCACCTCTCACCTCGCACTCTGTCGTCAGGGTTTCCGACATTTTTCTCTTGGTTGAAATGTCAGTCCTGCTGTAGCTCCGAATGCTGGATTCATTTCTGTGCCCGCTCACCGCCATGATATGCCTTGCTTCGAACCCTGACTTGTCCAAGATTGTAACCGCCGTTGCCCTGATCGAGTGATTGGTGTAACACTTTGAAAGTTTGGCTTCTCGAGAGATCTTTTTCATTTTTTCACCGAGCAAACGCTCTCCGACAACCATGTTATCGTACCACACTTGATCAGATATGCCGGCGTTTTTCTTCGGCCGCTGAAACAAAAATTCGTTTGAGGGATTCAGGTGCTGTATGTACCGTTCAAATGAAGCCACAGGACAGTGTGGTCCTGGTTTCTCGAACATCACGCCTCCTTCAAATCCTTCATCATTTTCTCGTCGGTTCTTTGTGAGTTCATCTGTTGTTTTGCACACATATTTTGCACCTTTGCCATCCGTGCGGAATGAAAAATCAGTTTTTTTGAGTTCACGAAGATTTTGCCTTCCTCAGCGACAAAAGTACAACATAACCTCGAAAAAAACTTTGTTTTGAAGCGTTTCCGGGCTGTTTTGGTTAAAAACATCGCTTTCGTACAGCTTTTTAAGATCTTCTTCGCAGATCGGTGGCGTGTCTTGTCGTTTTAGTTCAACGCACTTGGCGCCAAAAACTTTGTTTGCCTCGGCAAATGCTGGATCGTTTATTATATCGAAGCCAAGAGTCGCCTTGAAGTGTCTGCCCAGTCCAAATCTCAGGCTGTTGAGAGTGCTTTTGGAATAAGAAGTTCCATCGACTTTTCTAGCTTCGGCATAAAATAGTTTGAGAACGTTACTGATGCCATCTTTGGTTTGCGGTTCAGGAACTTTCTTCTCCTTCAAATTCTGCTGTAAAACTCTAAGAGCTGTCTTGGTAGCTCGTTTGGTGTTCTTTGCGTCCTTGTCGTCAACAAGGCGTCCTAAATCCGCTTCTGAGACTGACGCGAATCTTGGAGCGGACTCCGCCATGACAATCCGCCGGCTAGCTTGTCAGGTGACGAAAACCATTGTCTGCAAAAACGCGTCATACCTACATGCATAAACGCCAGTGTCTGTAGATGTGACGCGATGACACAGCGCCATCTAGAATTAGCGGGGTGCTTTTAGCCAATCAAAATTGAGATAGCATCAGCATTGTATAATAATTGTTAATTATTGGCGTTTGTGAGGAGCCCATGGCTAGGGGCGTGCACCTCTCATACCAAGCCTATGTCAAGGCTATGTCTGTCAATTCTAAAGCAACCCAGAATCTCCGGTCATATTTATTCTTTTCGGCCCAGTAACCCTCCCACTGTGGAAGTTTTGAGCCTGAACACCTTAAGAGGTACCAAAACCGCTTTTTTAACCCCTAAAAGATACGACGTGACCCCCCGTCCTTTTTATATGGGAGTCCCCCCCGGGGTTAGTACGGCCTTCACGATCTGTTTTCTAAAAGGTACTAATAAGCAGTTGTACGCTTACTTCGAAAGTTCTTTTTTGTTGTTAGATGCTGCCTGCTGGAACCAGGACCCGTGCAGACTCCTATATTTGAGAAAACTAGCGACTGGGTCCAAGGAAGCGTGGACGCAACGACCGCTGACCCTAAGACCAAAAGTCTGTTGGAAGCGGCGCAAGCAAATTTAGACCGCACATTCAGCGAAGCCATGCAGAGTTGTGAGGAAGTTGCACAAATTGTGAAGGATATAATGTTAGGGGAAAAGAAAGATCTGCGATATCAAACAAACGGGAAATTTGAGCCAGGAGATATCACTGTTAAATTAGCTGATCCTACGGGAAATAAGTCACTTGATCATATAACAGAGCGGTTTTTTGGCGGGCAACAATAGTTAGAAAAATCTGTCACGTTTAGTTAGGTTTCCTATTCTACATGTACCTGAGATGATGAACTGCCCAAACGAGTCTGTTGATATATTATGTGAAGCAATGATCAGAATAATGATGAATAAAGCATTCCAAATAAATGAACAAAAATAAGCTTGACCTCAAACCCCTTCAACCGGAAAGAATGATAATTAGTTCATAATACATTTGTACTGAGCAAATGATCACAATATAAAGAACACCCTGAAGAACATCACTTTCAACGTCATTCCTGCAGCTTTCTGAGAAAACGTTTTGGCAGAAGGCAGCTGTGGACGTAAATCAGGGTTGCTTTCTATCGTAAAGTCCTTTGGCTGTTTGTGCCATCGCGGGTAAAGGCTCTCTCTGGATAATGAAGTTTAAAGGTTTGTTACCTTTCTTGGTTCGTGTAACCAGTATTCATTTCATATGTTAACTACGTAACAGGAGCGATTTGGAAAAACATGTTATCAAAAAGTTAAACGCTAAAAGATTCTTTAAAACCATTTTAAAAAATTCTAAAATGCAGACGACGTTTCGGCTTTACTCTACGCCATTATCAAGTCGGGATGATAAAAGTTGAAACGAGAATATATAACAACGTGAAACAATAAAAATATTTGTGTGTCCTATGGGTATAATACCCAAAATAAGACAAAAACGAGCGAAAGAAACGAAAGTGTCAAGTGAAAAGTTTGGCGCGGATTGAGTCACTTTGGGTGTCGAGGGAAGGCTTGGTGTCCTTTATAAACAGCATCTCGTATATTAGGCAATCGAACTTGCTTCTGCATTTCTTTAGGACTGTAAAGAGGTGATCGCTCTTTGCTCTTTTATTGTCATGTTGTGTATCAAGGTGTTTACCGATAGCAGAATAGCGGTGTTCACGAATGCGTTGGTGTAAGTGTCGGGCAGTAAAACCGACATAATTTGCATCACACAAATCACATTGCAATGAATAAACAACGCATTGCGTGTTGACGATCGGAGGCTTCTTTTCCTTTACACTCAAAGTTTGCGATAATTTTCTGCTGGTGAAGACGGGTTTAACGTTGACGTTGATCATATTCGCTACTTGCACATAACCATAATCCTTTGCGTTTTGGGGGGGTAACCAGTAGAAGAAATGTATAGTATCATGACAAAAATTAGTTCGGTGAGCTCGCAAAACCTTGTAATTTTACAGACGATGTATGGACAAAAAAGAAATTTCTCTACATTTAGTTATAAACCAGTACAAATTTCTCCTATCATGATTTTGGTAAATTCTGGTGCATTTTTAAGCATTAGTAGCTGGTTTTGCGAGCTCACCGAACTAATTTGTGTCATGATACCATACATTTCTTCTACTGGTTACCCCCCAAAAACGCAAGGGATTATGGGTCATGTGCAAGTAGCGAATAGATCCCAGAGAATTAATTTCATTGCGGACGCGATCCGCTGATCGTTGATCTTTGAAAGGTAATTTAATGTAAAGTGATGGTTCTGAAGAAGTCACGGCGTGCGGCGCTCTGTCCGTTTCTTGCATGAATCTACGTATTGTGGAATTGACCAATGTGAAAACGTGATACGTAACTTGTCACATTCTTTTGTAAAGGCTTCTTCAGTGGAAGATAGACGATGCGCCCGATCGACCATCGTGTTAACTAGGCCTTTTTTGTACCTGTTATCGACGTGGCTTTGAAAATGAAGAAGAAGTCCCGTGTCGGTTGGTTTTCTGTACACTTCTGTTTTTAGAATGTTGCCACATCTTGTGATTACAGTGCCAAGGAAAGGAATGGAGCCCTAAGTAGTAATTCTCCTTAACAATTGCATACATTTCTCTATATTTTAGTTCTGAGAGTTCGTTAGTTAATGAAGACCGACATTATTAGTTTTCTCTGTATTGCCCGCTGATGTATCTTCTTGCTTTTGCCAACCTCGTTCCCAGGGCTTTTCCCTTCAAGGCCCTCGGCCGGTCACGTGTTCACCTTACACCCTGAAATCCTGGGTGTACTGATGCTCAGGTTAAATAAATTACGATTTGACGAACGTGCGAAATAATTATTAAGCAAGGTGGCGGAATCGCGAGATAACTTATCGGCAATTAGTCGCTGCAACGTTCCTTCCTTTTGCCTAAAGCCACTTCAGGTGAAGTGCTTCGAGTATTATCTGAAAGGATACGATGTTATTGCCGTTCTGCCTACTGGTTTCAGTGTAAAATGAGGTTGACTAGCCTGCACGACTCCTACGGTTCGTGACATTTGTACTTTTGCCGTTCTCTGTTCGGTCTCTCGACCTTTTTGTTGCTTCACTCGTGTTTATGAAGGGCACTTCATGTTGTGTTATAAA
Organism: Micromussa lordhowensis; assembly: GCA_964020085.1. NCBI lineage: Eukaryota > Metazoa > Cnidaria > Anthozoa > Scleractinia > Lobophylliidae > Micromussa > Micromussa lordhowensis. Next base: position 2,750,764 of record OZ026608.1, on the reverse strand, counting down.
AAGGAATCGACATGATTTTTTTTTTCATTGGCTAGAGGTCTTGTTATTGTGCCTTGTCATAGCGGTGTGGCGGACGGGCGCTGTGTCACATCCAGCTTCTGAAGGTACCGCATCTTATTTTCCATTTCTGCATCAGACGCAGTGTTCAATCGTCAAAATTGTCGGCATACAAAGTAAAGCATACGAAACGTCAAGTTGTTGGAAGAGATTGGAAAGTGTTCCCGTTTATATTTGTCTCAGCGTGGTACAGTGAGTCATTTGAAGACGACATTGGTGACAATTTTGATATCGTGTTTCCACAGGCGTCCCAACTCACGATTCGAGGAATCGATCAAATATTAATGGTTTAGGTACGCGTATCGAGTGGGACGCTTGACTTCGTCTACATGTATAGAAAGCTACTGACGACAAACACCTCAAAACCCCCCAAAAACGACGAAATAGGCCAAATGGACAACATAAACCAGGCAAGGTGAGTCTATTTTCTTAATTTTACTCAAGAAAAGTAACATTTTATTTCATCGTGCGATTTTATCCTTCGTTATTTTAAATTCCATACGATGCCATGTAGAGCGCTGAAATTCTCAACGGTCCACTTTGTAACACAACACCGCGCGCTTCAGACAGTCACGTCTCACTTGATCGATCCTCGAATCGTGAGTTTGGGACGCCTGTGGTGTTTCCTGAGAGACTTGATAAGGGGCGCATGAAGAGAGAACAAAGGTATTTCACCCTAACGCCTCAGTATAAATTTTAGTTTTTGGTCTCTATATCTGCTAGTGTTTGATTCTCATGACAGGCGGTTTCTCTTTAAATTTATAATTTTTGTGGAGAAACTGTAGGTTTCACTTAAGTTGCACTAAGCTTGGCCCCGGAGGATTTGTTATGAACAGTTTTACTCTCGTTGCGTGATCTATGAACATGAACACGAACAGCCCGTGATTTACGAAGAATGTGTGACTATGAACAATGCCTGATTATCGAAATATGCGTGATAATTTTTCTCTGTTTCACTGTGGTCTTAAAAAGTTTAGCGATTGCCGTTTCCTGTAGATGACAGCTCATGAATAGTTCGTTTTAGGACTAGAATTTTAGGTTTCGATTTCAGTTGCGACCAGCGTCAGTATTGCGAACGTAACATTAACTCAAGTTAACTCAATGAGTTAACTTAAGTTGTATTTCAAGCTTCATTTAGGCTTTTGTACATTATGCTAGCATTTTTTCGAGCATTTTAGTAAGGCAAAAGCATTGAGCATTATTCCAGCATTTTAGTGGCATTTTCCCGGAAATTTTTATTTTCGAGAAACTAAAAAAGAAATTCTTTTTCTTAGAGAAAATGAAGACTAAAACTCAAAATTCACAAAAACAGGAGCCCATGACAAAAACAGCAAATGCCACCCTAAAAAGCTGAGTGGAGACTGAGGACAAGTCAGCGGTTTTACGCTTCAAGAGTCTCGGCTTAGCCTCAGATCATTTTGAGGATTGGTTTTTTGGCTGTATTTATGAACTTGTTATACGTTGTTGTTACTTGCATCGTTTTCTGTAAGTGTTAACAGTTCACACGATGCTGAAATTAATTAAAAAACCGTTTGTATAATGACCGTTATCCGAGCATTTCAGTGACTTTTTGGGGGGAGACCGAGCATTTTAGTGGGAGAATTGGAGCATTAAGGTGGAGCATTTTAGTGGGGAAACAAAAGCATAATGTACAAAAGCCTAGCTTCATCGTATTAGTTTTTGCAAGCTACAGAGATCCACTCTTCAGAATCTACTAATCAACTACAATAAAGATTAAAGAAATCCCTGATGGTTTTGATACGTTTGTCGCCTTCTGCACCACCAACAATAAAATTACCGAGAGTGAAGTAAACTTTGATATTTTTATTGTTGACTGTAATAATTATAACAGGAGGCCCCATATAACTGCCAATACCAAGGTCATGTGACAGGTCGAGAGGCGGAGTCAACTGTTATTATTGACACCTGTCATGGACTCAGGTAATATTCAATGACATTTATCACTAAAATAGCTTTTTGCGCGCAATACGGATGTCGGAGATTATTTTCAAATGCACATCTGTGCAACAGTCCGCCGTTACAGGACCTGCTCCTACTGTAGAAATTTATAAACGCTCTTTTTTCCAAAGTGGTTTATTTCCAGCGGCTTGATCGAAGATTAAGAAGGACAAATGTACATCGAACCATATCCTACTAAGGTTTGCCTTGATTGTCACGACTTATTGATGACAAACTTTGCTCCAAGCCTCGACATCTGAAATAACGAACAAAATGCCTTCTGTACCGTGTTTCTCTGTCCTATCAAGTCGCTTGATTGAGGATGTTGCGTTACTCCATGATGACGTCAATGAACGGGAAAGGCGTTACTTCAATGAACAAGTAACAGTGACGATACTCGCGACTTAGACTCGAGTAATCATGGCTTCCCAAATCGTGTTGATCTCTGGTTGTTCTAGCGGCATAGGACTCGCTACAGCGGTGTTTCTCGCTAAAGATGCTGAGAAACGCTTCAAGGTTTTCGCCACCATGAGAAATCTGGCGAAGAAAGGACAACTGGAGGAAGAAGGAAAGGAGTGTCTTGGAGACACATTGATTATCAAACAGATGGACGTGTGTAGTGATGAATCAGTCGAGAAAGCTGTAAAAGAAGTGCTGGACGCTGAGGGAAGGATTGATGTGTTGTGTAAGTTTATTCCTCACTGTACTGATTTACAGCTATTCTGTTATTTCGTTTTCCTTTATTAAATGAGGACATTCGGTCAACACCTTTATAGTCCGATAAATTATTATATGTACTTTTAAACCTTCTAAAATATAGCCTGTATCACTTGCCTTTATCGTGCCATTTAACCCTAACTAGGCTTGTTAAAAAGGGACAAATCAACAAGATCATTGATTTACATGACAAGACAGTGATATATAAATCAAGATTCGTGTATATACATCAAGATTCATATTGATACATCAAGATTCATAGGTATACATCAAGATTTGCATATGTAACAATTATCCTGCTCAATCTCGCGGAATATCGTCTGATACTTAGCCGACTCGGCCTACGGCCTCGTCGGCTAAAATCGATAATTGTTTTATTATTCAACAAATTTATAACAAAACAGTCTAACATTTTTAAATCTCTCTGTTGACATTTTCTCACTTCACTTTTTCTTCCCACGTACGAAGCTACGTATACCGCTGGATATCTGTTACCTACGGATGACAGATATCGAGAGCGTCATGACCATATTTGGATAGTGTTACAAAACATCAAGAGCCATACATATACATCAAGATTCGTATTTTTCATCAAGATTCATATTTATATATCAAGATTTGCATATATACATCAAGTTTTGTGGGCTTAAACATTAATCAAGCAATGTAAATATACAGCAACATTAAAATTCGTCAGTATGTACATTAAGATTTGTGCATATTCATCAAGATCCGGGCATACAATGAAGATCTGTATATATATACATTATATATACAAACTTAACTTAATTAGAGCCAAGAAGCCGTCTTTATTAAACAAGAGAACAGAACTCATTTCTAAATGCCGCCACGAGAATAAGTTTTATTTAGCAAATTTCACAAGGCGCCAACAATAGCTCTATATAATTTTTATTTCACACATAGATTATTTCACACGTAGAGCAGATCATCGCACTAGCGAATTAATTAGCCACTCACCCAATTTGTATATAAGAAGGTATGTTCTTAGTCAGACATAACTGAGTAAAGTGTCACCACTGGATCGATTATCGTGTTTTCAAAAGGCGACCGAAAATGGTGGCAAACGGGACGAATTCCCTGCCAAACGGGGTTAGCCATCTCCTCCTTAGTTCGCCGTGTATACAGATCGAGCAATTACTGAAGAAGAGCCTTGTGAAAGGTCACGAGTAAGTGGAGGAAACTTCAGCAATGTCGAAGAAGAGTTGTGGGGAAATTTTCAAATTCCCCTTGGTGCACAGCACTGCCTCGGGTGTTACGAAAACGAAGACCCTCGAAAACGAAGACCTAAGACCCCCTGTTTTAGTTTTCGTACTACGAAAACGAAGACCCTGTAAAACAGAAAACCGTACAACTTACAAGTTAAACACACATCAAGCAGCAACAACGCTTAGTAATATAATACGACATTTCACTTCACGCCGTTTTCTTCTCATTCTTAAAGTGCTAGTATACTACTGGTCCGTCTTATCTGCTCTGTTTCGCTATGCGAGCTAATTTGGTGTTGAAATTCTTGAGGGTTTCCTCGGGTAAACTTACCATGCATATTATTTTGGAATAGCAGGGCAGAAGTGTTGAGAGCAAAGACGAAAACATTTCACGCTAAAAAAGTTTTGAGAAAGGAAAGGAAAAGGTTATCCGTGAAAGGCAGAAAGTATATTAATTAATTCAAAAGTATTTTGACGTGGAAATGCAGTGATGTGTAGGCGGAATCGGCCATCACGAAAGTAAAATACAAACAAAACACTTGGTGGAGTGATTCAACGATAACTTTCCAAAGGTTTGCGAATGGAATAAAGGTTAGTTACAGACCAAAAGCCGGGTCGAAGTTGGAGAATTTTCCATGACTCTCTCTTTGGCCATTACGGGAACAGTGACTTAACCACTTTTCTATGTGTTTACCGGTACAATAGAACATAGGTTTTGCAACTCTATTGACCAATCAGAGCGCGCGTAGTATGTCAGTTATTTTATAAACTGTGATAAAACATGGGTTTTTGGCCAGTCAGGAGCGCGCGCAGGGTCCTATCTATGTTTTAATTGTTTTTATTATTTACAGTCAATAACGCCGGCATCGGTATGTTGACCCCACTGGAATGTGTTCCCATGAAAATGGCCAAAGAGGTGTTTGACGTGAACTACTTTGGAGTCCTTCGCCTGATCCAGGCTGTGCTTCCGGGAATGAAAGCGATGCAGAGTGGGCTTATCATTAACAACAGCAGCCATTTTGGAATTGTTGGAATGCCGTTTGTAGAAGTGTACTGCTCGTCAAAGTTTGCCATTGAAGGTCTGACCGAAAGTGTGGCTCCGATACTTCGTCAGTTTAATATCAGGTGAAAATAAATCCTAAGTTATTGGCGTTTGTCAGGAGCCCATGGCTAGGGGCGTGCACTTCTCATACCAAGCCTATGTCAGGCAATTTTACAGACCAGTCTACTTTTAGGCTTCTTTTCCCGCAAACTAGGTCAGTTCCGGTGTAGATGAGCGTACATTTGGTTGTAAACTTCCGGTGAAATGACGAGTCAGCTAAAAATTCAGTCCGTGCTTGTGACTGGTCACTGAGGTTCCTGTGGGGGGTCTGAATCTCACGGTAAATTCAAACTAAAAATAGATCGGTCTGTGAAAACGCCTTGACAGGAAAATGGGATAGTTTTACGCTCCTAGTGATAAGCTCCTGCATTTGTGTAATCAAATGATCCACACGTCTTAGCGCTGGGTCCGTTGAAATGCCGGAACATCTTTGAGTACAACTGGAGTACAAGCGAGACCGTGGCAAAAGATAATACTTTGCAATTTCCGTTGTACTTACCACGACGCATGTGCACCAACCTTTTCGGTGAATGTTAGTCAACAATTTAATCCAAACGTGGCCAATTATCGTGAATAAGATATGCACTAAACAAAATAAATGCATCCGTAGTATTTTTTTTGCAAACAAACAGGAGCCTTCTTTACCATATTATCAAATCCTTGATATTTTAAAATTTGAAAATGTTGTTAAATTCAAAATCTGCTCACTGGCATTTAAATTATACAACAATCCATCAACTGTTCCAGAAATCTTCCATAACTTTTTAACACCTACAACAACTGTCCACTCCTATAACACCAGAAATTCCACTAAGCTTAACTTTTACCGACCACAAGTTAGAACTAACATTGGCAAATTTACTTTTAAGTATTCTGCTTCTGTCATGTGGGAAGCTGTCCCCTTGGCATTAAAAAAAGCAAATACATTTAACAAGTTTAAGAAACGTTATAAGGCCCACCTAATTTCTTGTCAATCAGCTAATATATGTTTTGTTTAATGGTCAAACGTAAAGTATGTAGCTAAACTTCTGTTTTTGCTTGTTGCTGTTGCTGCTGCTGTTTGTTTGTTTGTTTGTTTGTTTGTGTGTTTGTTTGTTTGTTTGATTGTTTGTTCCTTGTTTCCTTTTGCTAAGCCTGTCCTTTTTAGATTTCTCTCTTGGTTCAACATATCTCTAACATGCTCAATTTATATACATATTTTTTTTTTTGTACATTAGTCCTAGGCTCTATAAATATTTTCTACCATATTTCAGTTAAGCTCAGTGTCAGTTCTTTGTTTACTTAAACGTAGATGGTGGTCAACTAGAAAGCCTTTGCTACTTTGACCACCATACACATTTTTTAACCTGTATTGTAATTATTTTATCTTGTAATCGTGTGTTGTAACTATACTTTTCTTCCTATGGTAAACTTTATGTAAATAGTGTAAAATAAATGAACCTTGAACCTTGAACCTACTACCCGGCCGGGGGGGGGGGGTTGGTTGGTGACTACCCATACAAAAAGGACGGGCAGCCCAAGCTCTCTCTGTGAACCACAGCAACACAATATGGCATTGAATTGTAAGGGTTTATATGGGATTTTCTACAAGATATCCATGGAGGTAGTTCAAAGTGAAAATTCTCAATCAAAATGGCTTACGTTATTCCATACGTGTGTTGTTTGTTTGGGAAAACCGGGATTCAAAAACTTGCGAAAATCAAGTTGAATCGGTAAATAAGCATACCAGGAGCATTTTTTTTTTGGCTCAATACCCGAAAGATACAGCAAAAGCTCCCACTGTGGAGATTAAGGCTGAACACCCTAAGAGATACCAAAACCGATCACCCCTTTTTTTGTATGGGAGTCCTCCCCCCCCGGGGCGGGGGGGGGGGTTAGTTCGGCCTTCACGGTCTGTTTTCTTGTAGATCCTGATACGCAGTTGTACGCTTACTTCGAAAGTTCTTTTTTGTCGTTAGGTGCTGTCTGCTGGAACCAGGACCCGTGCAGACTTCTATAAATGAGAAAGCTAGCGACTGGGTCCAAGAAAACGTGGACGCAACGACCGTTGACCCTAAGACCAAAAGTCTGATGGAAGCGGTGGGGGCAAATTTAAACCGCACATGCAGCGACGCCATGCAGAGTTGTGAGGAAGTTGCACAAATTGTGAAGGATATAATGTTAGGGGAAAAGAAAGATCTGCGATATCAAACAAACGGGAAATTTGAGCCAGGAGATATCCCTGATAAATTAGCTGATCCTACGGGAAATAAGTCACTTGATCATATAACAGAGCGGTTTTTTGGCGGGCAACAATAGTTAGAAAAATCTGTCACGTTTAGTTAGGTTTCCTATTCTAAATGTACCTGATATGATGATGAACTGCCCAAACGAGTCTGTTGAGATATCATGTGAAGCAATGATCAGAATAATGATGAATAAAACATTCCAAATAAATGAACAAAAATAGCTTGACCTTAAACCCCTTCAACCGGAAAGAATGATTCATAATACATTTGTACTGAGCAAATGATCACAATTTTGCCTTTGAACCAATATTCAATGCCAACTTAAAGAACATCACTTGCAACGTTTGTTCCAACTCACAACATCCAGACTCACGTTTTGTAGCTGGTTATTTGTACGGTCAATACAACAAAAAATGGAAACTAATACAACTATTTAACACTGCGGGTCTCAGCGTGAATTTATACCAAGAATGGATTGTTTATTTTTCGTGCTCGATTTTGCTTCACTTTCATGTAGAGAGCAAAACAATTCATCTTGAGAAAAAACAGATGATAAACCGGAGGGAGATGGTTTCCGTCTGTCCCAGTCTCTTCCCACCCTTCACTCACGCGTCCTACATGAAAACGTTCGCGTGGAAAAGAGTACGCAGGAGCCCGATGCTAGCTCAAATAGAATTGAGAGGTCGTCCTGTGGCACACTGAATTATACGTGGACATGTGTGTCTTTCCTTGAAAGGGAATCAAATCAATCAAATTGTGGGACTTAAAATTGTTATTTATTTACTGCTTGTTTAACGAGGGTAGCATATACAGTCTTACGACTGACAATCAGTCGCTCTCGGTTTTCTGGTACAACTGGAATTCAGAAATCAATACTCGTTTTTCCTAGTTCGAACTGAAGATACTCAAATGACCTTAACACGACAGCAATACCATGGGTCTAAATTTTTGGTTAAAAAAATACGTGATCAGGAAACGTCCCCAATACATTCCCCCCCGGTTCTGTTCACGCACCGTTATTTGAGTACTAAGTAAGTTAATACACCAGGTATAAAACCATATGTAATTCATGCAGCTTTCTGAGCCATTGTATTATATGTCTGAGTCAGTAAACGTTTTGGCAGAAGGCAGCGGGGGACGTAAGTCAGACTTGCTTTCTATCGCAAAATCATTTGGCTGTTTGTGCCATCGCGTGTAAAGGCTCTCTCTGGATAATGAAGTTTAAAGGTTTGTTGCCTTTCTTGGTTCCAGTAACGAGTATTCATTTCATATGTTAACTAAGTATGGAAAAGAAGGTACTACATTCAACTTTAATTTGGATATTTGCCTCTGTTTCATTTTGGCAAATGATCAATTGCCCACGAAAGGACTGTTCGTATAATGCTCATAAGTTTAAAACCCGCATATTTTTATCATCTCGGCTTGTTTCTGGTCATAAAAGAAAAGTAGAGTTTTTCGTGCGATCGCGAAGTGAACCTCAACCCTGTCACTTGTAACGGCACGGAGTGACAAATGCTCGTGACTTATATTGAGATAACATAACCCCAATTTTAATTCAGTGTGCACGAAAATCTTTGCAAATTAAATACAGTCTCATTTGTCCCTCATATGGTGCCGGGCAGGATGAACTAAACCAAGCCTGTTTATACCAGTCGTTTTGAAACTCACAGTAGCAATTCTCTTTAATAATTGCATACATATCGCTATATTTTAGTTCTGAGAATTCGTTAGTTAATGAAGACCGACATTGTAAGTTTTCTCTATTGCCCGCTGATGTTCTTGCTTTTGCATCTTTTGGATAATTCGAGATAATGTGAGGAGAAATTGTTAAATACTGACATGATTTTTTTTCATTGGCTAGAGGTCTTGTTATTGTGCCTTGTCATAGCAGTATGGCGGGCGGGCGCTGTGTCACATCCAGCTTCTGAAGGTAAGCTAAGGTACCGTATCTTATTTTCCATTTCTGCATCAGACGCAGTGTACAATCGTTAAAATTGTCGGCATACAAAGTGAAGCATACGAAACGTCAAGTTGTTGGAAGATTGGAAAGTGTTCCCTTTTATATTTCTCTCAGCGTGGTACAGTGAGTCATTTAAAGACGATATTGGTGACAATTTCGATATCGTGTTTCCTGAGAGACTTGATAAGGGGCGCATGAAGAGAGATCTAACCACAGGAACAAAGGTATTTAATCCTGACGTCTAAGTATAAATTTTAGTTTTTGGTCTCTATATCATCTGCTAGTGTCTGATTCTCATGACATACGGTTTCTCTTTAAATTTATATTTTTTTGTGGAGAAACTGTGAGTTACTCCGCATCATCGTCATCATTATTGTCGTCGTCGTTATCATTATCACACTGCCATCGTCACCATCAATATTATCCTTCTCGTCATCATCATTATCATAAGCATCATTCACTGCCACCTCAAGAACTGCCACCAAGCATAAACAAACCAAGGATCAAGCCAAAAATATTTTTATTGAGGAGGTCAGCTTTAATTTTATGAGGATTGAGTTCTTCCCTGCTGGCACCCTAGTTGCATGTAGATATTTATATATTTTCGATGCAAATAAAATTGCTATAAAAGAACGTGTTTTAAGTAAATAGTCGTAATTATGAATTCATCTTTTTACACCAGAATTGGAATGATGAGCAGGCCTCTTTTAAATTGAAAGCGTTTGGTAAAGAGGTTGTGATAGACATTCATCTTAACAAGTAAGTTCCTCAGCATGATAATGTTTTTTTTTTACGTTAGTCCAAAATTTCTTCTGTCAGGACGGCAATGAAAGTTTCATTGAAGACTGACGTCTCTGGTCACTCTATGTGCAGAACGTAGTGAAAAACAACCTTAATTAGATGCACGGTATCACTAACGTGTGTCATTTCATAATTATTTATTTCTCGACCATGGTCACTAAATTACAAAATAATTTATTATTTTTTCTGACCAGGATAGTCTCCACATCGAATTTTACACTTCGTTATTTTAAAGAAGACGGAGAACTGGTTCAGCAACAGGTAAATTTAAATAACTTTACTTCCCACAATGAAATTACTGAGAGTAAAATAAATTTTGATATTTTCATTGTTGACTGTAATAATTATAACAGGAGGCCCCACCTAACTGCCAATACCATGGTCACGTGAAAGGTCGAGAGGCGGAGTCAACTGTTATTATTGACACCTGTCATGGACTCAGGTAATATTCAACGACATTTATCACTAAAATAGCTTTTTGCGCGCAATACGGATGTGGGAGATTATTTTTAAATGCACATCTGTGTAACAGTCCGCCGTTACAGGACCTGCTCCTACTGTAGAGATTTGAAAACACTCTTATTTCTGAACTGGTTTATTTCCAGCGGCTTGATCGAAGATGAAGAAGGACAAATGTACATCGAACCATATCCTACTAAGGTTTGCCTTGATTGTCACGACTTAAGAAAAACTTTAGAAAATGCAAAGATTGATTCTTTATCATTATGTTTTAGGGGAAAGGAGCACATAAGGTATATAAAACAAAAGATGGAAAGTGGAAAAGGTTTTCATGTGGTAAGTTAACGTTTAACCCTTAACAGCCTAACTGGACACTAAAAAATGCCGTTTTTTGCCGTAAAATCCGATTTTTTGCTGCCATAACGCTAAATGGACCTCACATTTACTGAAAAAGCGATTTTCTACTAAAAAGGAAGTTTTCTTTGAAGATGAGGCACATAAATGTACAATATTTTAATTGGGCGCATGCGCATAAGCCAAAATTTGGACTTTTTTTTTTTGCTGGCCCTTTCCGATTTGTTCCTCTTGCCCTTCTCCTTTCCTTTCTCTTTGCCTTTTTATTCTCGTTATCTTCTGCTAATCATATCCTTTCTGTCGCCCGTAAAAAGTTGGGTATTTATAATGGGTAAACCTTGGAAATGGGTTCTTGATCCATTGTAGGTATAATGGACCTTTTTGTCACCATTTTTGCCCCAAAAACTCATCACGTTTTCTTCCAATTGCTCCGTCGGAAAGCGGTCGATATCCAAAACGGACAGTTGTGCGGATAGACCTATCCTAGCTCTATAATCTGCTTATCAAGAATATCTGGTGGCGTTAAATTGATGACGTCACAAGTGGTACAAAGAGCATGACCAATTATAGACGCCTATAGGCGTCGTTAGGACGTTAAGGGTTAAACACGAAGATACACCATAGAAGGGACTTGACTCCTCCTGTATCATTTGTTTTCTTGGTTTGCACCAGTTTTTAAGAATTGTGATCAAATTGCTTGTGCCTTGTTTTTGTTTTTCCAAGGAACCATTCCAGGAGGAAATGCTACTACAAGGGGACATAGATATTCACAAACAACATCAAGGGTAAGTCGTTAAAATGCTAACAATCGCTGAAGATATTTTACACGCTTTCAATATTGGATAGAGAAAAGTTTTTAGAGGAGAAAAACCACACAGGGATTAGACCAATCTCGATATATTAAAATTCAGCCTAAGACAATAGACCTCAGCACGAGGCTCCGGGGAATACCCTTCTTTTTTATATATTTGTGTTTTCTGTTAAGAGCAAACGAGAAGCAGAGGAGGAAGTGTATAAGAAATACTTGAAAACAACAAAAACTCGATACACGGAGTTGATGCTTATCGTTGATAACGTCGTGGTAAGTAGACAGATTTCTTAAAAACGTCAATTAAATATACTCTAATGTACTTCGACAAGTTCAAAGTACTTCTGAAACAAGTCATCAGAAACCGGACAATGCGCTGAAAGCGTTACGGCGTGCAAACACGGCGTGGGAAACACGCGGAAAGCTGCCGACTGATATCTCCAAGTTGATTTTTTTTATCTCATAACTTTTCTTACTTCAAATGTACTGATATTGTAAGGCTAAACTATTTTGTAATCTATTTTAAGATGTCACGACAAAACATTTGAATGCCACCTACTGAATAATCAAACTTGATCTTGCTGCTGCCATGTTTTATTTTAGTGTTTGGTTTTGCTATTATATAACTGTGAATGAAGTGTATGTATGTTGTAATGCAGTGTATGAAGATTTACAGTAGCTTAGCTGAACTAATTTTTTTTTTTGCTGTCATTTTCTTGACCATGGCGGTGGCCAACCAGAAAGCTCTTGCTACTTTGTCCACCGCTCACACATAAACTATCTTTCATTACGGCTTTATCTTTCCTTTAACTTTAACTTTGTTTTACTTTGCATTACTTAATCTATAAATTGTATCTAAAATGCCATATATAGTGTAAATAAAAGAATCGAACTGGAATGAATGAATGAATGAATGAATGAATGAATGAACGAATAATCTTTATTTCTACACGATGATATTCAATTTATGAGCTTGTAGGGTAAAATGGTGCGAATTTCGCATCTCTTTTTTTACTTTCTTTGTAGTACAAGAAGTACAAGCAAGACATTGCTGACGTGAAGCGAAGAGTTCTTACACTTGTAAACGCCGTTGACGCAGTAAGTCTTGTTGAAAACCGGCTGAACTAGTTTCCTAGCATGACGAGACGAACTAGACAATTTAAGAGTTCTCATGTTCAAGCCCCACCCCCCTAGAACCTCTCCACCTCCCGCTAAGACGAGATGCCAATTCATCATGAACTGTAACTCTCCTGCACTAATTCAGTTGTTAATACTTTGTTGTCATTTTTATTACAGATTTATAAGAAAATTAATATTCGAGTTGTGTTATCAGCATTGGAAATTTGGACGGACAAGGATCACATACCATTCGTGAAGAGAGCCGGCGAAGATTTGAGAAACTTTGAGAATCATCCCTTAAGCAACCCAGCTGGTGTCGCGTATGACAGTATACATCTTCTAAGGTGAGAAAAAGATAGCCTGCAATGTCAGTCAATAAGTCTCTCGCCCTCAGCCCAATCCCCAGTCGAGAAACGGCGTCTCTCGTCTTGGGATTGGGCCGAGGGCTGTGGATGACTGATATTTCAGGCTAAGAAAAATCCTGTTTTAACTCTTTTAAATCTTTTAGCATGGATGACGTTTTAATTTTATTTTTTAATCTTTTGTAAGCTAGTTGTATTTTTTTTGATTTGCTAATAAACCGTTATTATCATTATCACTATCGTTATCATTATTATTACAAAAAATCGTTCACTTTGTACGGCGAATCACGTGTATAACAGTGGTGGACTAAGGGAAGAGACCGAGGAGGGCGGCACTTTGGAAACTTGTTTGCAACCCCCCCCCCCCCCCCTCCTACTTTTGGAAAGGTCTGGATCCAGCACCATGGCCACCTGACAGGAACACTTTGCAGCTCTAACAGAAAGAGAAAACAAACAGCGGTTACAAACATAACAGTAAGGTTTCGCATGGTATATTTAACTTGACGTTTCGTATGCTACAACATACATCTTCAGAAGTGACGGTTACAAAATATGACGAGATTTAAAAAGACAAAAACTAAAGCGAGGCATTGGTAACTAGCTAGACAACAATGGAAAAAAACAACAACAACAACATCCGGTGTGAATTAATAAAGAAGGAGATTTTCACTACCGACGTTTTCATTTAGGGCGGGTTTCAAGTCCCGTATTAACAATGGTTCCTTGATTTTACACTGTAAATCACACTTTGCAGCTCGGCCTATGTTCAACATCTGTCTCCTACACCGGCCGTAAAGCGAGTTCTTTCTATCGGGGTTTCCTTTTTTTGCAATAGTGGACCCAACTAGGTGCATCAAAAATAACTAACGAAATTAACTGACTAATGTCATAACGCGCTTGTTGAGACGTGTAGCGCTGAGTTGACTAATCATTTCATATCCAACAAGCGCGATTAGAATAATTGTTTTATTAAAAACGCCCCCCCCCAAAAAAAAAAATAGAAAACTGAAATAAAATAAACATAAAAACCGCCTCAAATAATTACGTGTGCGCTTACCATATTTGTAGAGCATGGTATAATGGCTCATAACCAATGATGGCCAAGCCAATGAAAACGATCGTGTTTTTTTTTTAATGTCGTTGTAATGATGTTGTGAATTTATTTGGATTACAGGGGTACAATGTGGGATGATTATGGTGGAATGGCATATAGAGGGGAAATATGCAACAAAAGGTCGCTTGGAGTCGACGCGGTGAGCTCTCATCGAACATAATTAGCATAATTAGCCCTCCCAACGAAACGCTCACTATAATTCAATAAAAATTATGCGCACAAGAGGTATATTCAAAAGCCATTGTGGGGAATATCTTGATGTTTATATAAAATGTAGCTTTTCAAAGGTAGAAGCACAACGTGGTTGCGTCCAAAATTGCACACGTGCATGTAACACTCGCTCATTGTCTCTAGCCTCCCTAAGAAAACTGCGAGACTTGAAGTGGGAAAATTACCTTGGGAAACAAAGGCTTTTACCGTATTATTCGTCCACTTTCCCTAATATTATCAACGAAAGCGATCGAACATGAAACATCTCAGTCAGTTAAAAGAATCATAAGACAAGCTCCGAGTATGATTCGTGATTCGTGTCTGAAGCGTTCTTAGTTACGCGTGTCTCTCTCTATTTAACCACCTTGCGCCTCAAAATTAGGAACAAAAACGGTGTCCTAAAATGTGATTTAACTTAATTGATCGTTGTTGCATTGAGATCAAACATTTTTTCTTAATTTCTCTGTAGTGGAACTACTGGGGCTCGCTGGGGCCTTGGTTGGCTCTGTCGCATGAGCTGGGACACAACTTTAACTTTGATCACGACAACAGTAAGTTTACCTTTAACCTGTTCTGACAGAATATACATTTACCTCATCTACTGAGTGTTATAATTTATCAATATTACAAATTTACCTACTTGCTTCTTACGTCAGAGCAAAAAAAATTTTACCCGAATTTTTAAGCACGAATACTCTTTGTAACTTAAAGCACTAGGCAAGAGGCTATCATTGTGAGCAAACGATATTGTTTTTACAATTACAGTTTGGCCATCATGTAAATGCCTTTCTCCACGTGGATGTGTCATGGGGTCTTTTAAGTGAGTTGTTTGAATTTCCTTTGAGATTTTCAATGATAAATATGACTTTAATTCACCATTATTCGCTGTTCGTTTCATTTTTCTTCCTGTTAATCTAATTCTTTACTTTCATTTCCCCATGTAGGACTCGTGTTCCCGGATTTTCCGACTGTAATTTACACAACATGACCTCGATTGACGACAGCTGTCTTTTCAACCTGCCAAAAAAGGTGCTCACAATCGTCTAATTTTCTTATTTCCTTGCATTTTCTTTTAGTCGCGGGATGCGCGGTGGCCTCATGGTTAGTGCGCTCGACTCCGGATCGAGCGGTCCGCGTTCCTGCTGGAGACATTGTGCTGTGTGCTTGGGCAAGACACTTTACTCTCACAGTGCTTGGAAGTACTCAGCTAACTGCCGAGTGACACACGACTTAGATTATTAAACAGTTAACAAGAAACGTTAACCCTTATTATCAGTAACAACTACTCAGGAATGTCTCCTTGTTTTGCAGAATTCGAGGGTAAACTCCGTGTACAAGTGTGGGAATGGAATTCCAGAGCCTGGCGAAGAATGCGACTGCGGGACACCAGAGGTAAACATTATGCACGCGTGCGCAAACAAGTTCGCCTTATTAGAACTTAAAGGAGTTCAGTCATGTTATTTTGAGTTAGTTTGGCCGGGGACAAAATCACCATTAAATTGAAGGAAACCTGAAAATGATAGTTTGCTAAAATATACTAACAGCGAACAGATATTAATAAACCATAGAGAAACAAAGATGGTTAAAGATGGGGAAAATTAACACAGATTACAAACGAGGAATTTCAAAAATTTAGGCTAAACTTTTCAAGATATGCAAACGTGACGGTAGCTCCTTTAATACAGTCTGGAGAACACACCAGTGATAGACAAACAATATCTCTTTCTTTTCAGAAGATCACCTCAGGCCTCTTTTTCCTCATTTGAACACCGACATTGTTTTTGGAAGAAGATTGGGAAGAAAGCAATATTTTATTCCTAGAATTTGGCAAATATGGTCATGCATGACCTTTCAGAACGACATCGATCTCAAAGAAAAACCTCAATTTACCTGCATAAACTTGGCATCGAAGTTACGTTTCCATTTTGAAGATAAATCATACAAGTTTCTCCAAGAGCGTGGCCTGACTGATATGCTCGTAACCAAAGTAACTTCCTACCACTCCGTTGACACGTTCTATTGGGAAATTGAAAGATAGAACTGTAATAAAGGTTGTTAAGTGCTGCCTTTGTAATTACATCTGCAAATGGTTAGACTTTCTAGTCTTCTCGGATAAGGACGATAAACCGTAGGCCCCGTCTCACAACTCTTCATAATTAATTCTGTGGGACGTAAAAGAACCCACACACTGTTCGAAAAGAGTAGGGGACGTAGTTCCCGGTGTGGTGGTCTATCTCTCGTCTGATGGTTAAATGCTCGGAGATATTAGCTGCATAAGCTACTCTAAAAAATCCGAGGGTAAATAAAAGTGATGTATGTATGTATATGTAAGGGTGGCTGTTGCTAATAGCTTATGTCCGAGTTGCATGTTGCCTCGGTTTCAAAACGAGTCCTGGTGCAAAACGTTTCTTATGAAAATGAGTTTGATTTACATGAAAATGAAATTACAGATGAAACGCAGTTTCAAAACAATGGTCTCGCACGAACACTCGTTTTGACACAGAGGCAAAGGGCAACTCGAGAATGGCCTATTATAACTTCTGATTTCCAATCAACTGCAGGAATGCAAAGTACGAGATCCGTGTTGTGACCCGAACAACTGTCACTTGAAGAAATATTCTCGGTGTAGTGACGTACTTCATACGTGCTGTCAAAAGTGTCAGGTGAGCACCTCAACATATCAACTCTTTTCACTGATCGCCTAACATCTTTTTAATGTTACAAAGATTTGGTATTATATCAAGACATTATCTCCTAGTTGATGATTTTATCAATTCTCGTCATTTGGATGCTTGACAATGTATTGATACTGTAAGGAGAAAATAGTTCTTGATCATTCTCAGGAATGTAATTGTTAAAGCTTTCGACACTGATGGCCCTGCATGTGCTCCTTTTTTATGCATTGACATACAAAAGTTGGTAACAACACAATCGTTTACAGTGTTTTCACTACGGATTTCTCATAGTTTGCAGTACTTCCTTAATGCAGTTATTAATACTTCCATCGCTTACATCATTTCCAAGAATGTAATTGTTAAAGCTGTCAACATTGATGGCTCTGTATGTCTTTTTTATAGTTTTCTCCTCTTGGAACATTGTGTCGTAAAAGCAGCGGAAAGTGTGATGTCGAGGAGTATTGCACTGGCAGATCTGCTCAGGTACACAACACCAGCTAAGAGATTTAGGAACAATCGTCCAATTACTGCGCCTTTCAATAACAGGCGGACTCTAAAATTCAAAGCTCAACCGACAAATACGGTTTTCGTTACCGTCAATCAAATGTTCGGCGGCTCCTCCCAGCTTCCGAGCTTCTGCAGAGGTCGAGGTAATCGAATCAAATCGTTGAGCACAGTTCAGTCGGAAGCTGGGAGGAGTAGAGAAGCCGCCGAACATTTGATTGACGGTAGCGAAAACGTATTTGTCGGTTGCGCTTTGAATTTTAGAGTCCGCATGTTATTGAAAGGCGCAGTAAAATATGATTTTTTATGTGTCTCTTTTCTGTTTTCCCGTCGTTCGATTTCTTTCTTTGCGGGAGGAAAGCTCTAGTGACAAGGCAAATCTTTATGTTTCGTACTTTTCTTTAAACCAAACTCTTTAACGGCAGTGTAACAGAATTTTAGCCTCATACCATGAGTAATATTCAGGTAAGAAGTTTTTAAATTTAAATTTTAGTAATTTGATTCTGTTTATAGTGCCCTTCAGATGACTATATCCAAGACGGAAGTTCCTGCGGGGCGGAGCCGGAGGTACCGTAATGCTCAATGGTATAACTGGTAGCCTGGGGTAACGTAGAATAAGTAATATATCAAACACGAGAGACAGTGTTTCATCGGGATATTCAAACACCTAGAAGAGATTTGAAAATAAAATACGCCGCACAGCGGAATAATTTTTTGACGAGATTCGAGGTGTTTGGATAGTCGATGTAACACTGTCTCGAGTGTTTGATATATGTTCTCAATCGAAGTAAAACCTAAGGAGAAAACGGAGAGTAAAATCGTCAAAATCTATGCTAATTAAGACCGGGTATCCAAACCTCCTTCACGGTTATGATTTTCTTTGTTTTGCCTTGATGAATTATTAATGAGTTTGAGAATAAAACATCAGAGACTCGTAACATAGAGTGCCATAACATTTACCTATCATAAGATTTCCGTCATGCGACAGTTTGCCTAAAACGGTGAGGAGTTTGATGTCTCAATAAGCTATGTCTCATCATCGGTAGAACTATATCTATCGTTAAATGAACTGATCATCTACGAATATAGTTAATTCGAAAATACGTGTGCTCCAGCAATTTAAATGAAACCGGTGGAATTCGAAGTTAGCATTGCGGCAACGTGACTGTGAAGTATTAAACCAAAAATTAGGCCTTTATCATTTGTTACTATTTCCTCTGACTAGATCATTAAATCGATTTTCTTACGTTTCAATGCCCCTTAAAGCTACTCGTGGGAAAGTACGTCGAAGATGGGAAGATGACGAAGCTGCCGCAGCCAATCATAGCACGACATGTCAGAATTAACCCGCAGTACTGGGAGAGGGGCCTTTGTATGAAGATGGACTTTCTTGGTTGCGAAGCAAGAACTTCTGGTAATGCAAACAACTCACTATAAATTCACAGGCATTCTTGAGGAACCCAAAGCACATCGCAACCCGACATTCATGTAAACCAAATATAAAGAGGATCATTCCTTAAATTATGAGCTTTTTAAGAGATCTTATTCTGTATCATCTCTTTGAGTTGTGTGTGATGCTGCTATTAAAGATGCCAGACACTAGTTTTGTTGTTCCGTGTGAATCATTGTTTGCCTCCGCTGTACACTTGTTGGAGGTTTTCTCATCTAATAACGAAAAAACTGACTGGCTTTTAAATGGAGTTCTTGGAATCGACTTCCAACTTGCTTTATTCTGTCCAGACTTTCATCTCTCAATTAAACCGCATCGGAATATTTTCCTTCTTTCTTTTCTGTGCTTATTCTTGCTAATATTTTTTTTCCGGCACGACCGTGTTTTTTAAAATAGGTGTAAATGGCATAAGCTCTCTCGATAAGCACTCTGTACTCTTAGAGCAAATACCGAATCAAAAAAACATTGTTCGAAAAAAGATAGGATCATATATGCTCTCTTGACAGAAATGATGATGTGTGTTGTGGTTCATACTATTTCAGTTTCTTGGAGAACTGCTACTACAATACAAGGCTTTGGTAAGCTGTGCGTGAAGCCACAGGGTTTGTCATCCTGCCCGTCGGCAGATGGAACGGAGTTACTTTACAGAAAACAAGGGCAATGTCAAGGAGCATCCACCAAGTTCATTTTATCGCCAGATGGAGTGCTAAGACATCATTGCAGCCGAAAGAAGATCTGTCCAAAAGGAGGAAAAGGCGGATATGGCGTAGCATTAGTCATCAGTGGAAACTGTGACAAAGAACAGTCCAAGTTTGAACGAACAACACGTAGGCTCAGTTTAAAATATTTTGATTGAAAGGCCGTCAGTCACTTCTGTCACTCACTCAGACACGGAGGGACCACTCACTTAGTCCGTCTGTTCGTCTGTCTATCTGTCCATCCGTCTTCCAGTCAGTCAGTCAGTCAGTCAGATAGACAGACAGTCAGACAGCCAGACAGAAAGTCAGCCAGTCAGTCACTTTAGTCACTCACTCAGACAAAGACTGATCGTGCACTCACTTAGACCATCTGTCTGTTCATCGGTCCTTCAGACATGTAAGTAGTCTGTCCGTCAGTGGGTCAATGTGCCAGGCAGTCAATTGACCAGGCCGTCGACAATCAGTCAGTTGACCGCTTTCGGTCTGCCAGGCTCTAACTTAAAATTCCAACCAGAAAGTTACTTTTGAATACCTTACGTCGATGTATTAAAATGCAACACTTGATATCTTTCAGGAAAATCAATCCGTCATGTGGCCAGCGGATTCTGTGTGCATCCCAACGGTGGTGCAGCGAGTGATGGTGTAAAGCTTATTTTATGGGCGGGCTGTGACGAAGAAAGACTAGCATTTCATTTTGTGGCACAGGGTAAGGATTCAACACCAAATAAAAACTGAAGGATTTCAGCAGTAAAATGTTTGGTTGTAATTTTTAATTAGCAATTGGTGGGGGTTTCATGCATGGGAGAGTGGATATAACAACTAATAAATCAAGGATAATCTATGCTACAAGTAACTGGTCAATGTTATTACTGATTGTGGCCACACGTAATGGCACTACATGCCGATTGTATCAACGACTAGTTGCCCAGGGAAGAGCTTATCAGATTCAGGGATTTGCAGTACAGCACGATTGATGAATGTGTGATGATTGCACACATTTACAGATCACGTCATCATCATCTTTTGCTTCTCTCCTCGTGAAGAATGGGGCCATTCCAATGCCTTGAATCCGAGATTTTCTCTCTCCTTGTTGATCCTTTATCGCCACGTCTCTCTTGGCCGTCCTCTTCGGAGTTTCCTTCGTGTGCCTATGTTAGTGCTATCTTGGGATTTTAGTCTGATTTTTGGTTCTCAGAACATGGCCCAGCCATTTCCATCTCCTAGCCGTTCTTACTTGTTCACTGATTGTCCTCGTGTCTCTTCATTTCTCGCCTTCATCGGCCAATAATTACAGATTAGGTAGGAACCGGTTTTTATCGTGTGACTGAAGATTTGTTTTTAAAAATCAGATTGCTTACTTTCCTTGGGCGTGGCAGACAGCAGATCTATCCCTGACAACCGCATCTCAGCATCAAGCAGCTTGCCAGGCTACCCAGCTAATGAGGCGAGGTTGAACAGCGCCAGAGGTTGGTGCGCGGCCAAGAAAGACAAAAACCAATATGTCCAGATTGACCTGGGAAAGGTACGAATGAATTTTACACATATCCGAGTATAAATATGACCTACTCTAATTCTCGCAGAGAAGTTTGGATATGCTGATGGCGAACTCTCTTCCCTTATACTGATTGAATTTCAGGTTAAAAAAGTAACAGCAGTCATTCAAAGAGGAACTGATACCGGTGACGTCACAGCTTTCTCTTTGCAATACAGTCTGGATGGTCAGCGGTGGATTGCTTGCACGAGTAAAGCTCAAACTTCAGTAAGTTGATTATTATAGTGTGGAAGCTTGATTGCGTTTGTAGCGCCGTCAGTATCAGGTTTTTAAAATATTTCTTCCACTCGATTGATATTTTCAGTTAGTTTGCTACCATGGAAAGTGCGTGCCGTCAGCTGATACACAATGCCGAGATTTGTGGGGACCAGGTAGGGTAATAAGAAGGGTAAAAAGTTCATGCCAGACTCGTATTTCGTTGTTTTTAAGAAATCATCGTCATACCTTTTTCGGCACAAATTTGAAACAAATCCTCTCGAAGCAGCTTTTCTTGGAATTAACTTAAACTTGCATTGTTTCAATTGATAAATGGTATCTTACGTCAGAAATATATTTTTTTTACAGAAGCTTCCAATGCCCCATCTGCCTGTTACCAAAAACTAAATGGTGAAGCGCAGGGCTTTGGTTCCTGCAGTCCACGGACAAACCTTCCATGTCGCGGGAGAGAGTGAGTGACAGATTTACTTATCTTAATAGAATTCTAAAGTCAACAAACGCCTCGACACTTGTGTGTGGAAGATCTTCCAATGACTTAAAAAGCGTTGAAGGAAAAACAGGCTAGAAACCTTGAAGGTCGACTAGCTCGTTATTGACGATTTTCCTGACTCACGAAGGACACAGCAAATTGTGAAAATTAAATTGAGATCCCTTTACATATTTGCCGTTTCCACGCGTCCCTCCATTTTCGTTGTACAGATAGGATAACAAGACGGACTTGTTACAGAAATTATCATGTTGTTGTGAATCTACAGGAATGCCACATGTGGTCAGCTGCAGTGCTATTCAGCAGCAAGATCGAGGCCCGTGGTGGACTATGGGAGTTACTACGAATTAAAAGTTTTACATACAGGAGAGAAATGCAGGTGCGAAAAAAGTTTCCCATTTCACAGTCGGCAAGAAATAGCTCCTACTTTAACTTCTGAAGCTAATATTAGTACATCGACAGTTTCCAACAGCCGATGCTTTAATGACGATTAAGTAATGCTACTTCAGCGATTTGTTTGTTCGCTTGTTTATGCTGTACGTAATTGTGAGATAATTCTGTTTTGATTGCAGTGCGGCTTCTCGTAAAGGAGGGACTGCAAACGAGCTTGTTGGCATGGTCAAAGATGGAACAGTATGTGGAGTCAATAAGGTAACGATCTACACCTTAAAGTATTATGCACAAAGTTCAGAACTTAAAAAAATATCGCATTTGAACACCATCCAATTACACCAACACTCATTATACATTAGCAAGAGACCGCCTCATTTTCTCGTGACGGTAGTGTATTGCCATGTCCTAATGCATCTGTAGTACAACCTTGCTTGACCATCTTTTTTAATTTGCCCGCAGATTTGTGTGGCAAATCGATGTACTAGTGTAGATAAACTGGTTTCTAAGCAGTGTCCAAAGGCCGGTAATGGTTTGGAATGCTCGGGAAAAGGGGTAAGTATGTGTGTTGATAATCTTTGTATTTTTTGTTGTTGTAATTTTCAAATGTACAAATCTTGGTTGTATTGAGAGAGTCTTGAGATACTGTAACTTATTCTGATCCTCAACTGAGACACTTAACGCAGGAGGAATTCCAAAACGCCGGCTTTGTGTTTCTGTGTGGAGGGAGAACATTCAGTATAAACGGAGGTTTCCAAAACTGATGGTGGTCTTTGCTCCGTCTCTACCGTCTATCCCCTAGACAGTTAAAAAAAAAACGCCACAATAGACTGGACAAGAGAGCTATATTCTAATCATTGACAAACAGCTCTCAAGGCTTTCGAGGCCCTCAAGTTTCCATTCGATTACCTCACTGAGCTACAAACAAGTCGTTGATATGGCATCAACGTTTGTTGGTCTTTGTTATGAGACAAAAAATGCAGCCACAGTTAATGATTAATAAAATATGTATGTCATTAAACCAGGTCTGTACAAGCAAGGGAAAATGCAAATGTAAAGAGAATTTGGACCCAGAGACTGCTTGCCAAACAGGTAAAACAGGAACAACTTGCAGATTTTCAATTTGTGACTTGAAAGACAAAACTATGTTCAGTTTGATAGCAAACTGCAAAAATCGTTACCTATATTTTAAGCGACAAAAATAAGGACATTTTTTATATAGAAAAATCAGTGGAAGATCTAGCATCATGCAACCACTTGTTCATAGTCGTCAGGTGAGATAAGATACAATCATCACTTGATAACACAGATTCTTGTTATACTAAGAATAACATCAAGTTCTTGACTGACTAACGTTCGGTCATCTTTGAAGGTTTGTGCTGAGGTTACCATTTAGTTAGTTTGGCAGATTTCTCTTTTTAAAAATATTTGTCTGTTATGATCGGTACAATCAACCGTCATCAATTCCTTAACATAACATAACATAACGTGTTTATTCAAGATGGGGGAACAAAAAAATACAAAACATCTTGAAAAGGAAAACTCCTTTACACCCATGTGGTGAGTAGGGCGGCACACTTTTCAATTCCCAGTCTCTCTCGGTCACCCTTCCCTTCTGCGAGGGCGGTGCGTCGACCTAGCAACTGACCGCATACAATGAACAATAAAACTGCACAACAAATCTTTGCAGTAAGAAAAACACAGCCGGACTAAAATGAAATCGTCTCGAACCCTTTTTAGCAAAACAAGTTCGCAATGGCCGATGGGGCGTATGGTCCAAATGGACCAAGTGTACGCGAGTGTGCGGTGGAGAAAAAAAGACCAGACAGCGCTTTTGTGACAACCCAGCACCGGCAAACGGAGGACGAGACTGTGATGGCGAAAGAATTCAAGAGGCACCATGTAACAACAAGAAATGTCCAGGTAAGCAACTGTAATATTGTGAAAGGAAAGAAAGCAACCATGCTACCAGACAGAGTCAAGCATTTAATTGTTTAATAGTTAAATTCACTTGATTTTTTAAGGAACTACGTCACGGTTTAATTTGCGCCTGAACTGAAAAGTTAAGCCTTAATTAAGTTCTTCGTTTGTAATCCGTGTCAATCTTCTATTTTTATTTGGGGAGCCATGGGAAATAAAGCTAGCAAGTGCTTTCTAGTAGAGTCGAACCTCCAGTTTCCAAGTCAAATCACTATATTTGGAACCTCTTGTAAGCGATCGCCTCTCGTAAGCAACCGCGACCACTTTTAGGGCTAAAAGCTTGAAATTTTCTATTGTTTTTATCCTCCCGTAAGCGACTACTTGACAGATGATAGAGCGAAAATTGGATAATAAGGTGCTGTATTGCATTCCTGGCAAGTACAAGGGACGGGAATTTCTCAATTGGGAGTATCCGATGTTTTCTCGAAATAGACTTTTCACATGAATAAAACAATTAAAACATGGGGTAATCCTCTCCTATTGCCATATGCTAAGGAGGCAAAAGTTTGACCCAATATGGTGGTCTCCCGTAAGCGACCATCCAGGTCCTGTTGTTGATATTAAAAAAAATTATAGGCACAAGCTATTGCCCACCAGGAATAAATCATGCACAACCTAAAGGTGGCGAAAACATTTCATGCTCTAGAGAATTACCCCAACCACCCCCCTGCCCCCCCCAAGAATAATGGCCCGTCCCTAACTCTTTCTTTTCTTGCTGCTACAGAGGTTCATTCGTGTCAACACCTGCTCTCTCTGGGAAAACAAACTGGCGTCCAGTTTCCGGATGGAGTGTACACTATCAATCCTGACGGAAAGGGACCGGTGAACACTTATTGCGACATGTCACGTGACGGTGGAGGGTGGACACTATTGGTCACGAGCCACACAAACACATGGACGGCTGAGAACGTCAGAAAGCGAAATGAGGATAAGCCAACTTTAAACGGAGACTTCTCCATTCTATACAAAGCGGATGTCATCAAGGACTGTCTGAATGTGGGTGGAGATTGGTTCGAGTATCGAATGGAAGGCAACGAGAGAGGTAAAGCCTGGTTCACACAGCATGAAATAAGTGTGCAGAAAAACACTCGCCTATGGCTCGAGTTTATCTTTTCTCTAAGAATGGCAGACTTTGAGTGCTTGAGGACGCAGGATAGCATCATTATCAATGCTTTCTCTGCCTTCTACACGCACCCTAAACGAGCTGCATTAAAATAATCAATAAAACATAATCATAAAACTGAACCTATCTTGGAAATAAAACTGTTCATTGGCTGTTCATAAAACAGCATAGGAACTCACTGCTGTATTTCTGTCACATATAAAGGTCGTTGGGGTGGAATCTGGCGCGCTCCAAGGGACTACTCGTTTGTCGCAACTGACAACAAGCAGACAAATGTCATTTTGATGAAAGCATTTGACAAGTGGAAATACGACGATTATGGAATCGAAAAAAGAATGCCTTGGATATCCGGCGCTAAACTAACGACTTCAAAGAACGCAACTGGGGATCGCCAGTGGGGAACTTTGATCGGTAAGGATGCAAAGAACTTTGATCAGTATAAGGCTAAGACGTAAAGTACTTTGATCAGTAAGGTTAAGGATGCAAAGAACCTTGACCATGATCGGTAAGTATAAGACACAAATATAAACATTAGCTGTGTCAAAGTGGCTAAATTCTTAATCCTTTAATGGAGAAAGTGATTTAGACAGAAGGAGATCTCCTCAGTAAAAACGCAACTGAGACAGTTCTAAACATGTCAAGGGAAGGAAGCTTAAAGCTTAAGTTCAAAGGTCAGGCTTAAATTGATTGAACACAGCATGTGGTATCAGTTTGCGATACCAGTGCAGACGCTTCCAACGGCTACTGAGCTAAAACTCCACTGTGAGCTGGTAAAGCTGGCTGAAATGGATGAAAGTTAACCATCAATCAGTAAATGAAAGTATTTTTTCGACCGTTTTTGTTCACCCTTAGTCGATCCGGATCGCAGTGGGTCTATGCAAGGCAGGGGCGACCACACACCCTGAGGTAGTCTAGGTACTACCCGCATACCTGTAATGGTTCTTATTTTGTCGTTAAACAATGCTAGTTAATACTAATAATAGTAATAATAATAATAATGATAATAATAATAATAGCAATAATAAAATACATATTTTAAGGAGACCACTATCAAATTTCTTTTAAAAATCATGTCCGGCATTGGTCTCTTAAATTAGCCCAATCGTTAAAAGCTCTAAAATACGTAGTATGTCTTCTCCATTCAGTTCGTGGCTTGGGAAGTCAAGGTAGAAAACCATTCCTGGTATTGTAGTTGTGTGACTGACTTACAGGGGTCGTATGCAGACTTAACCTACCTACCTCCTGCCTAATCCTGTTGATCTTTGTTGCTGACTTATTTTACTCTATATCATTTACTACAGCCAACTCTAAACTTTTCTATCCTGCGCCCTGGTTGGATGGTACCGACGTTGAACAGCACCCAGTGAACATATGGTACTGGGTCAGAGAACAGAGCTTTACTGGCCTTCCTAGGTCCTGTGCTGAGATTCAGTTAAGAGGAATAGAGAATAAACCAGTAACAGGTATCATTACACATTTTCAAGCTAAGATCGCAGATTTGATTTGCTTGAGAAACTAGTTCGAGAAATTAGTTCGACTGATATGTTACCCATCGACTAAGGGCTTGATGGCAGTGGCCTGCGCCTCTTTCCACGTTCTCCACCCGCCAGACTGATATAGTGACGTGATATTTACGTACCAGACAATGGAATCAACGCATGTGATATGAATTAGAAGGGCTCACGGTGCCTTGAATTATTAAATCATTGAGATCATATGAAGACCTTTCCGGATGTGTGTTATGAAGATTAAAGTTGATATTAAAAAAAATGTCGGAATTTTATCTCTGAGAGGGAAAATGTATGAAGTTTTGCACTGTTCTTTAGGATTTATTTTCTCTTACAGATGGTATCTACACTATCAAGCCTGGTAACCGCAACACTCAAACCTTTTGCAAATTCCAAGAACATGGCGGCGGTTGGACGCTTGTGTTGACAAGCGCAACTGACAGCGGATGGACAAGAGATAACGTGAAGTCCAGGAACACAGACAGTCCATCATTGACTGCTGATTTCTCCATCTTAGAAATGGCTGACAACATTACAAACATGAAACATTTTCAGGTAAAGACGTCACAGGTACAGCAACGCGGGAGAACAGATTGTAGAATAAAGTAGACAGTGCACCATTTCTGATTTTGGTCAACATTGCATCTTCATGGAAATGCACGTTATTTGTCTTCCTCTTAATGTTGTGTTACCATGGAGAAATATAGAACTTGTAGAAAGGCAATCTGTCATGTATGTTTTTTTTGATCAGTAACAAAAGTAGATTAGTCTTATAACTAGCCCGCTTCGTCATGTGTCCAAACTCTGGCTCTCTGATTGGTTATGTCCTATATCGACCCCTTTATTACACTTAAATTGTTGATTCTAAATCTTTCGTATTTCTAGTATCGTATCGAGGAAGATGGCGCTAAATCCTGGGAAGGAGTCTGGACAGCTAAAGCTGGCTGCTCGCTCACTTCCGGTCGATCATACAAAGCATGCGTGGATTTAGTTTCCCAGCAGGGACGCTGGGATGACAGTAAAGTTATGTCCACAGGGAAACTACCGTATTTGACCACTTCCGGTGATGCTATTTTGAGGAGCGCTGAGGATGAAGCAGACTTGAGTGGTGCGATTGTGATGGATTCAACAAACGGGATAAGTCGAACAAGAACTGGGGTGAAAAGACTCTGGCTACGCGAGGGAACCTGGTAAGAGAAAATTTCAAGTGTGCAGTTTGTGTCATCCTTTCGTTTTATATTCCCTTTTTTGGTGTTTTTCTACCTTTGTTGCTATGAGTTGAAGCTTATCCATTTGAAGTAAATCCCCCCCCCACAAAAAAAAAAAACAACAACAATGACAGCAAATCATGACAACTCAGACAACCGCTTAACGTTAGTGTCCAAAGAATGAAGCGACAAACAGCTTTGCAACTCTCCCTGAAAGAGACACTGCAATAGGCCACTTAACTGCAGTCTTATTGTTTTTGTAGGAGATCTTGTAATGAAATCAAAATAAAAAATCATGGAAGCAAGACATTATTGAAAGACGGACTTTACATGATTCTTAAGAACTCCCATGAGTACCTGCCGGCGTACTGTGATATGACATCAGAGCAAGGAGCTTACACCCTGCTAGTTACCAGTGCTTCTAACGGTTGGAACAAGAACGAGGTCAAACTAAAGAATCCCACAAGACCTTCGCTATCTAGGGATTACTCCATATTAGAGTATGCTGACCAGATCAAAGCTTTGAGTGGCGGCAAAACGTTCAAATATCGCTTGGAAGCTTACAAGAGAGGACACTGGGGCGGAGTTTGGACTGCTCCAGTCAAATACAGGTATTAGTTTTAGGAGATGGTAACTTTTTAGCAGCAGGTTTAAGAGGTTTGCAAAATATTCGGTCAAATCCTCTCGCAATATTTTCCGCTAGTATGGAAGGAACCGTGTTACTAGAGCAGTTTTCATTTGATTTGCATCAACTACGCTGCACGCGCGATTGGCTTGCAAAACTCGCGTCGCCTCTGGCAAAAACCAATCGAGACTCGTTCGCACATGTTTTCCCGCACTTTGTGTCAGTACATGTAGTTACTTCAAGTTTTGATTGGTCCAATGAATTGTCTGTTTCATTTGTGATTGGCTATACAACACTCAGTGAAAATCCGCTCTATCAGTAAGGATAATTCAGTAATATATCTTAACTTCAAGCGAGATAGCTTAAGACTTGGCCAAAGTAGATCGAAGTTTCTAGTAAATGTAGTGATCAACTTCCAGGGCGAGTAAAGATTACGAGAATAAATGGGATTTCATACATTTTTGTGTGCTACCTGATACATAAGTGTCATTTTATGGCTTGTCAGCTTTGTCAGTCAAACCAACCAACAAACAGATGTCACGTTGGTGAAACGCTTCAACCAATGGCGATACAACTGGGAGGACTCACTTGAAAAGCGCATGCCCTGGCTGGGTGCGAGGCAGAGCTTATTAACAACCTCCACCCACTCGGATTATTCCGATTGGGGATCGATTATCTCCGAAAAAACATCGAACAATCCAGCGCCTTGGATCTATGGTGTCATGTCGAATCCTGGTGTGATCTGGTATTGGGTGAACGAAGATGATTGCGACCGGAGTCGTAACCCAGGTGAGTGTCCCGGGATGGGCGAGGGGTACTACCTTATATGGGCTATATAGGTACGTGTGGGTGTATTGAGACCCCAAATAACCATTCATGGAACAAAATTAATCCGTAAGCGTTCAAAGCTGTTCTGATTAATATTCAACACTATACTACTATTTTCGATTTGTTTTGCCTAAGCTGCTTCAATTTCATGCAGTTTGGTGGCTACTATGATACTATCAGACTCCTAACAGTGTTAATGCCAATCGTAGTCTGAAATGTGTTAAAACCAATAGTCACACTTGAGAGTCTCTGTGACTACATTCACGCTTCACGCTCGTCTATCGTAATGCGGAGCAGAAATCGTTTAAAATACCGCTATGTTCCGTTTGTTTTTTCCTTTTCTATGCAGTTAATGGAGGGTTATCAGAATGGACGTCCTGGTCGAGCTGCAGTAGGATGTGTGTCAGAGGTGTACAGACACGTGTCAGGCGATGTAACAATCCTGCTCCGAGATGTGGCGGGGAACCCTGTGGCACTGGCGTGGCTACCAAGCAAGTGAAGGAGTGCCTTGTCTGCCCAAGTAATACAGTTTGTAAAAATTGTGCCGTTCACACCAAAACGTTCACGCATTCAAAATATGTTAAGTAAAACATGGATACTTGTTTCTCTGTGTCAGTTTTACTCTGCAAGATTTAGTTGCAGTGACTGCAATCACAAAAGTCTACATCAGGCCTCAGTTTCTTATATTGCTTATCCTGTGTTCTGGGTTACCGTATTAAATTTGCCAATACCGAAATTTAACGTCTGAGATATTGTATCTACGCTTTGCGTACCTAGGATTGTTGTGCGCATGGGCAAGAAAAGACCATTTGCTCAGCGTTATGGCGGAATAAAAGCATGAGTTGTGTTTCGCCAAAGTATTCAGTTTATTCACACTTATTCTCACAAATTATGTTAAATTACAATAATGGTAAAACAAAAGAACAAAGGAAAAGTAACTACATGTGCACTAGGTATTACTTTGAGACAGAGCTTTCGGGTTGGCCACTACAAAGCCTAACCTTTTTTTTACTGGCCGCAAATACAATATGAGAGAAAAGTAAGAACACAAAATAATGGCCAAAATAACCTGAGTGACGAATTATACAAAGTCAAAAGTGAGCCACGATGACTTACAATGACGATACTTTCCGAGTCAGTTCTTGGGCATGGGCTCTCTCTTAGTTAGCTTTAGTTCTCCACCTTAACGTTCCGTTCTTTTGCAGAAAGTCCTATCAGATCTCGCGGGGGAAGTTTTTGTCTCCAACCTGAAAGTGGTAGCTGCAATCCAGCGGATAACACGCGACTAGTTTACATGAAGGACACAGCACAGTGTTCTAAAGACTACATGGTGTTCACTTACTTCAATGATGTTCTCACTCACAAGTGTAGCGGAAAGAGAGTATGTCCTCTGGGTCGGTATCAGTGTTTGTTCTTCTGGAAAACGTTTGGTATATCTGTTTCAATACTGAGCTGGTTCATTTCACTCAATGGGGTTGTTATATGGTTTTAAGCCAGTGCTAGAGCCTGACAACGTACACGAACTAGTATGTACTGCCTATGTATTCTGAAAAGTTAACACTTGGCTAGCCATAAAGTTTTCTATACCCAACATGTGTGTTTACCCGTTGAATTTATGACCAGAATCGAACTATATCATTCCCTTCCGCTCGGTAAGGCGATCCTGGAATACACCAGTCGTTATATTTCCATGTATCAAATTTAGCGACAGATGACCAGCAAGAGACTAATGGCGTGATTTCCTGGCTTCCACTGCAGGCGGAACAGCTACATGGGACACGCCTTTGATCGTATCCAGCACTTGCCTACCGGAGGCGTCCAAGTTTCAGAGGTAACTGAACTTTGAACGTACCTTTCCAGTCCTGAATAGCCCTAAATTTATACATCCTAAGCCTCACATTCATGTGAAAAATCTTTTGTTTGGAAACATAAGAACGAGGCTAAGGATGTATAAAGTATTGTTATCCAAATTTAGGCACCATTTATGCGGTCTTTTTTATTTGAACACAAGTGACTCGTGCAGGCCACGATAATAAAGCAGTTGAACAATTACGTCAAATTATCGTGAGGTATCGTCAAATTCTCCCAACTACTTTAAAAAAAATGTATGGAGTCTAGTAAGGAGTATTTCTAGGCTGATTATGAACAACTTGTGCGACCTACGAGGTTACTTTTCCGAATCTGTAGCACTAAGAATCTCTCTTTTCTGGCGGATCGGACAGAGCGAAATCGACTCTAAATTGCTACGAAATTCATCGGTTCGTCATACACCGAACTATTTAGTACCCTTTCCTCGGGCTCCCGTGCTGCTGCATTAAATGAGGAATGTTTCCACATACTTTTTGGCCACGTTTAAAGGGTGGTTTGTGTGGTTTTTCATATCTGGCGTAGTACAGGTTCTAATTGTTTGAACCAATAGTGGTAATCTGCAAAGATACAAATTATACTCTAAGACGGACTACATCTATATACATCCTCAATAAACTATTCGCATTGAATCTCTCTTGTTAGTGTAGTCAGAATATGTAAGGAGCATTTCATAAGAGATATATATATGTTATCATATAGGACCTCTCATAAAACCTTAAGACACAAAGCTTCTGGGTTTTGTGTGCATCCGCATCGAGGATGGCCAAAACAAGGAGTTCCCGCTATCATGTGGAGAGATGATTGCAGCGAGGAAAGACTTCAGCTGGATCTCTTCAAGCTGAGAGGTTAGTAAATGGACAGGGGTTGTTACTGATTTTCAGTTTAATGTTTAAGAGTCTAAAACATCCCTGGAACAGACTCATTTGTGAAAAAGTCGGAGGTACTCGTCAGAATCCCTAAAGGAGACCAATCTAGGCGTGGCTTGAGCTTTAGATACCAATTTGGGATGAACATGACAGCGTTTTCTTTTTTTTTTTATTCCTCCGAGTGGAATCCTGAAAGATGCACTAATGGTTAAAACTAATGGCGCCTCGTAATATACACCTTAAGTGAGACCAAAAGAGTCGATTCGATTGTACATTCAAACGTCTCTTCGCTCATGCGCAATGCAACCACCGATGTGCAATCCGTGTATATATAAATATATAACTGGAATTGCGTTTGCTTTTCAGTACTGATTAGGATCTCAAGGTAGCAAATGATTACCATTTCCATGTTTTCCAATAATTTAACTGTTGTGTTTTTTTTGCAGGGCCTGGGTAAAGCTGCACTGAGCTCATGGTTGTGCTTGAATTGTTGGAAACAATTTTTACCTGTAGTATCATCGATCTTATATAACTTCTGAAAAACGTGCAGATTACATGCTTGTGTGTTAAAGTGTAGTCATTTTCTAAAAAAATTACTTGCTTGGTGCTTTTCCGAAAATGAAGCGTTTTTAATTGAGCGTCACCAACTAATCTGAATTCTCTGAAGTTACTTTAGCTTCCCCCTACTCTGCTTAACGATTGGTTTAAAATCCCGTCGCCTACTCAATCAAACATGTGTAATTATATTACAGCTATAGTGCATAACGGCTCAACTCCACAAAAAATTCAACTCCATTTCCGGTTATCCTGTAAGAGTTGAAGAAAACGTTAAAATAAAGAAAAAAAACGGCCAGTAGGGTAATTCAAATCTGAGACGTCCAGGGTTGTTTTTGGCGGGAACGACGAAAAGAACAGCGCACGCAGTGGCTCCGGGGTGGGGGGGGGGGGGGTCCTTCTCCCACACAAAAATGACAGGGGTGCTCATCGTACCTCTTAGGGGTTAAAAAAAGCGGTTTTGGTAGCTCTTAGGTTGTTCAGCCTCCAAAGGTCGACAGCAGGAGCTTTTGCAGTACTTTTTAGAGTATTGAGCCTAAAACGTATGACAGGAGATAAATGTGTTACGTAAGAATTGGTACCTCTCAGGGGAGAAGACAAGTTCAAGCCCACAAAACAGAAACTTGGTACCTCTTGAGGGTTCTTTTCAAAATTTCCGACGAGCACCCCCCCCCCCCGTCCTTTTTATATGGGAGTACCCCCAGGAGTGGCTCAGTCTAAAATGAATCCTCTGAGCAAGCTAGTTGGGTTTATCACCTCACATAAATTACATCATTGTGAGAAATATAACATAGGCCTTCCCTCTTAAAGCCTTGAGTGGAAGGCCACAGTGTCAAGCTGAGCAAGCGGGTGAAATTACAAAACATTGCACAGCTGGTTATCTTAACTTAAGTGTTGCCCTCTGCTCCCCCCCCCCCCACCCCTCGGTTCAAGTTGACAGACAGTTTAGACTTTCTTTTCACAGACAAAAGGGAGTAGTTTCTCACAGCTAGTGTCGTCCCAGGCCCCCTTGTTAATCGTCATTCTCACGCAGTCGTGGTTAACAAGCTTTAGCTAAGCGAGCAAGTGGAATTACTACAAGCAAGTCAATATCTATTTTCTACGTTCACAAAAAAGTTGCACTGTTGGTTATCATTACTTAAGTTAAAATCCTGCCCTCTCTCCTCCCTCAGTTCAAGCCGACAGGCAATTTAGACTTTC
Organism: Micromussa lordhowensis; assembly: GCA_964020085.1. Taxonomy (NCBI): domain Eukaryota; kingdom Metazoa; phylum Cnidaria; class Anthozoa; order Scleractinia; family Lobophylliidae; genus Micromussa; species Micromussa lordhowensis. The sequence goes on along the minus strand of OZ026608.1, from coordinate 2,716,554 downwards.
TTTTCACAGACAAAAGGGAGTAGTTTCTCACAGCTAGTGTCGTCCCAGGCCCCCTTGTTAATCGTCATTCTCACGCAGTCGTGGTTAACATTCTGGTTGTGTGATAGACTGGAGGCCCACTTAGTGTAAGTTACGTGAGCACCGTCCGGCCAATGAAAAGTTCCTTCTGAGGTGATGTCACTCAGACCGATCCATACTCCACCAAACGGATCTGAAAACGATTAATGCACATCTTCAAGTGGACCTTTCGAGTGGAAAAATTAGAATGGCAAAAACCCCACCTCTTTTCAGATGCAGCGCAGTTCCGGCCCTCTCTGTCACGCAATGCTATTGAAAGAGGGTCCCTCTACCAAGAGCGTGGCATTGTGTGACAGAGAGGGGGCCCAGAATGGGACTATTTACAGGTATGTCTGGTGAAGCAAAAATCGAACTGAAAAGCTTTGTAGGTCATATGAATGAAGTCACTGAGAGTTGAGAGAAAGAAAGTTACTCTAACTTACAATTGAACAAACCTTCAACATGATCATTGATAATTGCTTGTGTAAAAAAAAAACAATGCAGGAATTTTAAAACACAGTCGGTGGAAAACCCCTAAAGACGTAAGGCTGGGCCTACCAATATATTGAAGTTGATAATTTTTTCATGAATTTAAAAGGTTTAACTCTGCAATTTTCACCTGCCATAGTAGCTAGCTCTTCACCAGTGAGTTCTCTTTCAATAATCATCAAGTCTCTCAAATATCCCTTTAATGAACTGTTGATGATGTCCCGCTTTTGACCAATATCATAAAACGGAGGGAAATCATCCCGGAATTGTATGGTGGTCGGCACACCACTCTGGCTCCCAACCTCCTGACCATCGAGGAACAATAAAACCTCTTTAGTGCTTCTTTTCCAGACCACAGCAGCATGAAACCACTTATCAATTGGAGAAGCCCTGTAAAAACACGTATGTTGATGTCTTATTTTATTCTTTCTTCATGTACATAGTCTTTTGACATGACATCACCGTGCCATGTTGGTGACCAAACCAATCATGTCGGAGTTAGTAAAACTCTTTTATACATGTATGTAAACAATTCCTAATTTTCCAATACATTTCCATGGTTGGTGGAATAAATAAATAAATAAGGAAACAAATAAATAATTACACAAGCAAGATATAACTTAAATAAAAATATCACTTTATTCGTCATAATATTTATCACTGCAATGCTAACTGGGGACACTACATGAAGAAACGAATATTTATTTGTTAATATGCCTGAAAACTTTGTTCTTGTTAGTTCTTGGAGAGAAATGATTATAAAATTCATATGGGTGGTTTTCAGTTTATTCCAAGCTTGAATCAATGTTGAAACACATAATCTTGACTATCTCACCCTTCATTAAGAGATGGTTGAGATGTTCCTAGGCTATTTCTAACCAAGAAATGAAGCTTTCCATTGGCGTGGGCATCAAAAAGAAAATATTGATCATCAGGAGGATCCCAGTAGGCATAAATAGTTGATGGATGTAAAGGTGGATCCTGCAGTTTCACCCAGCTGGCGATTGTGAAACTTCCCATGGCACTAAAGTCCACAGCAGGGGTTGTAGCGTGTGAGCCTGAGCCATCCAGGTACAAGGACTTCACACCATCTTTCTCTTCATATCTCGCTCCATCAATGAGACTGTTTAAAGAACAAAGTAAACAATCTGAGTTTCTAGGAATTCTGAGGACTGCGAGTAAAACAGCCTGATGATGTCTAGAGCCTGATGATTTGCTACTGCTTTCCATCATGGTAAAGGTGACAAGATCAAATGAAAAGTCCATCTCAAGTTAGACCATGCTAAAAGAACTGTTTCTAACACTACTGGATATCATAATGTACATACCTCTAACTAAGCAAGTTCAAGGTGCTTGCTGTAAGTTACAGACCGAATTTTCCCCCCTTCAATTTATGACCGGAGCGCGCAGGTGATAAATCGAATCTTAACCGAGAAGACGAGGTCTAAAAATTTAAAAATTAAAGTCTGCATACGAGCCTAGTGGAGTCGAGCGCACTAACCATGAGGCCACCGCGCCCCACAAGACGAGGTCTAGCAAGTTTTTAATTATATCTCTACTGTGTGCCTGACAGGTTCGGGAACAATTTCTATTCACGCAGAGTGGCTTCAAATTTCTGATGAACCTCAAAATCAAAACGCATCAATTTGAAAGCGGTAAGAAAGGATGGGTGACAATTTGAAATATTCTTTTGTTGAACTGATAACTTACTGTTCCCCGTGGAGACGGGTGTGGCCTAAGGCGCCGCCTAGTAGTTGGGGTGCTGGATTTGACATCCAGAGATCCAGAGTTCAAATTATCCTCCCTGCTACTAGATGGATTTGTGTTTGGTGGTCCCAGATTCAATCCCAGCACGCTTTGTAAATAGCCAACTGGTCAGCCTCCCACCAGTTGGGATTTTTAACAAGTTCTTGTTTAATTTACAGTTATATTTGTCCGCTTGTTTCAGTGTCCACAATTAGTACAGCAGTGCTGAGCACCTCAACATTTAAATAAAGTGATTTATTTATTTATTTATTTATTTACCTAGATAATTAAATTACACTTTCTGCTCACCTAACATCAGAATCAGTTCCATCCAGAATCCAGTGATTAACAATGTCTGCCACACCATTATCTTTAAAAAAAATAAACATTTTATCGACATCTGTGAAAAATGTTAATGGAAGACAGCCAATTTTATCATTGTATGTACCGGTAGTGAAAATTAAAAACATTATTTCATGTTTGACATTTTTTGTGCTCAATTAATCTTAGGTAGGTTGAGTTTTCTTGCACTAATTTCTTATGCTGTATTTCTAATTATTTCACAACTTGACCAGCTACCAGTTGGCTTGATACCGGGTAGCCCAATTGGCACAGCAATGCACTGGTATCGCAGAGGTCATGGGTTTCAGGATTTAATTTAACTGACTGCCTTTACAACTATAAATATATAAACAATTTCTTGAGCTATTTAAAATCTGCATTGTGTACTCTTCATTGTTTTTATCCCCTAAAAGCAATAACTTCTGTTAATTTTGGGCATTTATGTGTGTACATTCTTAATTACTAGTATTTTGTCGGCTCACAGTGAATAGATATTTTACAATCACTTTAGTCAGCAGTCACTTTTCTTCTTGGATTTGTAAATTTAGGTCTCTGGTTTTCATTAATTTCATTAACAGTAAATTAAATGTTATTGTCTAGTTAGTCTTGCTAATAGAAGCAGCTGATTGGATGAGGCTTTCTGAGTTTTAAATATATTGCAGTCTTATTTTACAGACATATCACATACTACTCCCGTGGCCTGCTGTGTTTGTTTTCACTTGGTCAAGTAAATGAAAGATAAACTCATTTTCATCTTCATTGTTGATTGACACCAATTCTCCATCCATTGACTGACAAAATAATGTGGCATTGTTCCAAGTCTTTTCCCCATGAATCAATTTAAGGAGTTTGGAACCAAATCTATACCAGCCATCAGGAAGAGCTGAAAAACATCCAACTCCAAATCATTAAGCTTGAATGCTACAGTAATAACATAAGTACTCCAGACCGGTGCTTTCTATAATCTTCTTAGATTTCAAGACGCCCAATTAGTTTCCATGCAATTATAATTTACATAAATCCATTTACATAACAGTTTCATGTGTATGAAGTGATCTGCTGGTCTATAGTTGAAGTGACAGTAATAACTGCATGATGGCACACTAGAGGAACAAGGATGTTTGCTTGTTAAGAAATGATGATAATCTCACGAAGATTAAAATCAGTAAAATCGCTCCGCGATTCAAATGAGGAGTCTGGTAAATGGACCAGAACAAGAAAACTCAATACATAATGGCAAACTGGACGTTCGTGATTAAGAGATACCAAAAAAAACCCATTTGGTTTGTGAATCATTTGAGAGGGGAGGCATCTTTCTGGGTGAGTGAAAATTACACCGGGAAAGTGCATTTTGAAAGTCACTCCGATCCCCCAAATGGTGAGTGCTGTTAAAATTTAGTTTCCAACACTGCAATCAGACTAAGTACTCAGCCAATCTCAAACCACAGTCAGTGTTGTAAAACCAAAACCAAACTAATTGCCTGATTACTTTTGATACTCAATTGAAAAGTGCTCATTTAATTCTAACTCAATTATACATATTCAGTCAAGTTCAAATATTCATATTCAAGTCAAGATTTAAGGTAAAAAATTATCAATTTTGGTTCAAACTAGCTCCTTCTAGGGAGCTTGGCCATGGGAATTACTCCATTTGTGGTGTACATCAAGATATGAGAATGAGTAATAAGAAAACTGAGTGAGGTATAAAAAATAACTTCAGTGCCAATATTTTCTTAATGATATGGAAGTATGATGATCCTAGTTGAAGATCCCAAAGAGAACACATAGGAATAAAAGGGTGAGAAAACATACATATAGGACTTTGTTGAGGGGTTAGAAAAAATAGATGTATAAAATCACCCTGAAAGGCAATTTAAAGAGGTAGACCCTATGTAAAAAACTCCCTAAAACAATTCAACTTGTGTAAAGCAAATCAAAACAGTGCATCAGAAAAGGCAATCTTGCCGAGATCACAAATATAAGCTGATGTGCAAGTGAGTTGTTAGTATTTTTTTAGGTTTCTGCTGCAAAATGATTTCCCCATCATGTGCACAAGTCCTTTAGTGTCACAGTAACATGAATATATCTTACCGTCTTTGTAGACACACTGCTCTGCTGTACAGTGTTCAACCTCCTGAAGTAAAAAAAAAAACAATCAAAATCTTGTGGTCGTTGATTTTGAGAAGAACCTTACATTATTATCAATTCAATTATTCTTAATTAAAAACATAGGCACGCAAGGCATGCAAGAGTTATTTTTTTAATTAAAAGGTTATGAAGATAGGAGCATTAATTTTTTAAGGGAGTGTTTGCAGTGCCAATTTAGTTAATTTGACAAGTGTTTTTGGCTACGATGCACACGACGAAAGAAAGTGAGAATTTATGATTTACATACGATCTTAAATCTCTAAGATAAACGAATAGTAGGCCTTACAATTTTGGTTTAAAAGTCCGGCTGCCTGGTTTATTTTGAGAGTGGAAAGAGGCGAAGTGAAGGCCTTGGCGTGTGCGTTGCAAACAGTTGAGCATCACAAAAGTTACTTTCGTTATGTAATTCTCCCTCCATAAAGCTAAATCAATGACATGTACACTGTTTTACTGAACAAACTACAGTAATCTGACATGTCTCCTAATTAATGTAGATACCATCTTATTTTCTAACAGGCAATTTGATTCATTCTTTGATGCAACCCACTTCGTGATTGGTGTGACACGCCACATGCATAACTCCCTGTCACTCGCCGATCTCATAGCCCTTTCAACACCTAGAGGAATTTGTGCTAAAAAATACTCAAGTTAAGAGAACTTTTCGTATTTTATACGAGTCCTAAGTTTACCCTTTTTAAACAACAACACTAGTTTACCGAAAAAAGAAAGAGAAAAAACACCTCTGACATGTTGACAGTCTAATTTAATTCATTCCCATATGAAAAACAAAAGTGTCAAATTACCATTTGTCACTAAAAATAGCAAGCATCTCGTGGGAACAAGTGGTGATGATTTGCCAGCTCTAATTGAATTTACTCCCTTGTGAAAACCAAGTGTCAAATTACCCTTTGTAACTAAAAAATAAAATATCAATTGATACCTGTACCTATTGTAAACGTTCGAACTCTTTCAAATCAAAATAGTCTCATCTCCTCTAAAACATTTTGCAAGAACTAGAAGCAACGATGCGTGACGTCTAATTGAATTTACTCCTTGTGAAAAACAAAAATATCAAGTTACCATTTGTAACTAAAAATAGCAAGCATCTTGTGGGAACAAGTGGTGATGATTTGCCAGCTCTAATTGAATTTACTCCCTTGCGAAAAACAAAAGTGTCAAATTACCCTGTACCTGTTACCCTGTTACCTGTACCTATTGTAAACGTTCAAACTCTTTCAAATCAAAATAGTCTCCTCTCCTCTAAAACATTTCGTAAGAACTAGAAGCAACGATGCATGACGTCTAATTGAATTTACTCCTTGTGAAAAACGAAAATATCAAGTTACTTTTGTAACTAAAAATAAAAACATCTCGTCCATAACTAAAATCCTAAGCCTAACTCAGAGAAAATGCCGAAGTAAACCCAATATATGAATACTTCCTCCTCTTTTATAGAAGAATAAATATGGCAGTTCTGAACTGTATCAGGATCAAATCTTCTCATATACCATTTACTTTTAAAACAAGAAATTTGATTGGCTGTTTTTAGTAGATCCGATCTGATTGGTGTGACATACATACATCTCTCACTCACTGACTCACTGATCCACTGACCTGTCCACAACATACTCGGCGTGCCGACTAAGAGATATTTTTTTTACAAAAAAATAACTCAAATACTCAATTCCAGGCTAAAATAGTATAGCTTGATATCAAAAATCAATCAATTAGACAACTTGGTATTTATTGATTGACTGATTTTAAATTCTGCTTACTTATTTATTGTTTTTCTTCCTTTCCCTTTTATTTTGTATGGGTTATTGACCAAGTGTGAGGTCAAGATGGCTGGATATTGACCGAGTTCTTTTTTTTGCGTGTTTATGGACCGAGACGGAGTCGAGGTCCATAAACACGCAAAAAAAGAACGAGGCCAATATCAAGCCATCTTGACCGAACAAGCTTGGTCAATAAAGGATTTATTATATGGCTTTTGGGGAATTTTTCGTGCGGGACAAGGCGGGTAGTCCCGAGCGGGCAAGATGGCTCCATCTTGCCCGCTCGAGTAGCCAATCACAGCGCAGGATTTGATTCATCTTGTCCACTCACGGAGCTAGCCATATAATAAGTTTCTTTACTACCCCCCCCCCCCCCCGCCCCCTTTAATTATCTTTTTTTGTACCCAAGAGTTTTTCTATTTTGGAAATAAAGTGTGTGTTGTTGAAACGCAAAACATCTAAAATTCCGAAAGATTTTCATAAAGCTGTATAAAGGCATAAAAATTGAAGATTTTTTTCCGCACGAAATGACGAAATGTCACTGCAGTTAGCCTAAATAGTGGTTAGGTTAGCCTAAATATCACTGGCTTGAAGGTGGTTAGCTCTCAGTATAATGGGTTAACCGTATTCCACGTTTAAAACACGCCCATAATTACGCATTTGAACTACCTTTTAATTCGCGTTTCTGTTGATGCTACATCAGGAATACTTAGGCATATGAAAACACAAAAGTTCATTGTTATAACACTAAAAACAATTCCTCTAGACTAGAGTGTTATCGAAAGTAATAAGCAATACATTCGGTTGAAATAGCTATTTCCATACCGTAGATAAGCTTACTTGTTTTGCAGATATCACTTTGTCATTTGCCAGGGAGACTTCTGTGTTTTGGAATCGATGGGAGATTTCATTGCTTAAGCCATTATTACCCTTATCATTATTCTCATCATTCGACACTCTTGATACTAATTCCACACCATTTCGAGCTCTTTACAGGTGTGTTTGGCTTTTACTTGTGATTTGTTTTGAGGCAAGTTTTGAGGCAATGGGCATTTTCGTCCCCAGTGCTACCCGTTTTTGATAGGACGAAAAAATACCTTTCTACTATCCCCTCGAATAAATAGAGGACTTTTTGTAAAATGTCTTTGTAAAATGTCTTTAGATCCCCCCGCCTCGATTAGTTTATAAGCTATTTGCGGTGGGAAACTTATGTAATTACTTATATTTGTAACCAATAAAATTTTGTTGTTGTTGTTGTTGTTGGACCCAAAAATAATCTCACCCGCTTCTCCAAACAGCCCCGGAAACTTTTCGGGCTCGCAAAGCCATTTTTAGTTCATCTGTATCTAAGAATAGAGAGGTGTATACGCCTGAAACGTTTTGAATGGAGGGAACCTCTGTTCACAAGGATACGTGAATAACACAGCTCTGTATTCATAATACTTCGCTCAGGCTTTCCGAGTGCACAACTATTCGGGACCTGCTGCTCCGATTCACTCACCCCTAAAGGGTGTCGACACTACACACTAGAATCAAAGTATTTCTCCATGTAATTTTAAATATTATGTACATTAATTGAGAATTAAGGTATAAAGATTGCGTAAATCATCATCAAATTGTAGACATTGTCTACTGAACCTCTCGGTTATCATGAAGGCAGACTGTTTCCCTCACCGCCATTTGATGATACTGACTTCCTGCGCTTGGTATCAAATCTTGTGGGTCCGCAGTTTTGCTAGAATTGTTAAGCTCGCACGTGACCCATCCTGTCTCTCCCAGTCTTCGCACGTTCACAGAGAAACAGAGAGGTGTGTCCACGCAATCCCAGCGACATTTTATCGGGTCAGCAGCTGTTACGGTTGCTATCACGTGATTCTCTAATGCCACATCTTCTTCTTTAACAAACTTAGCCATTCTGCATCCAGTAACGAAAGGAAGCCAAAATAGCGCTATCCACTTCATTCTGCAAAGAAATAACAATAAGTAGATGAAAACTTTAACGACCATAGCCAGACCTATCCCTGTATCTCTTGCACCGGAGAACTATTCACCGTTGTGATCCAAACTTGAAAGAAACTTGGTTGTGTGAATTTGCAAACAAATTGGAAACAGTTTTCCTTTTTTCCACTTCCCTAAATAGCATTATTTCAGTGTTATTAAATGATACTGAATACGCAGCTGATTGTGTCAGTATTGCTCCTAGGCCCTCGGGCTTGGCAACTTCTTCACTGACCAGTGTTTTGAAAACATTCTCGCTAGAGTGAGTTCAAAAACAAATTTCCCCAGCAACATGCACAGATGTTAAAATAAAGAAAAAGTGCAACAACAATGTAATGTGCATTTCATACCTTTCGGCTTGTTAACCTTGGATAAACATTCTTGCTGACGTTTAAACCTGTCAGGTAAGGAAATATCAGATTTATGAAGCCCACTATTCCTTAATAGCGAGTCTTCCCAAAAATACAGGTGTGTGCTCGATTCCTTGGAACGATATGTCCGAAGCTGTGCTTTTACAGT
>OZ026608.1:2574980-2704980 GCA_964020085.1 Micromussa lordhowensis | reverse complement strand
AAATTTATAAAATACGTGCAGGAGGAACTGCTTAAGGAAACAACTGAATCGCGTGTTGTAATATCAGTCAATTGTATTAAACTGTATACAATCACTTGTCATGTTTCTTTAAAACAACGACGCTATTGAACTTAAGGAGGCTCGAAAGGGTTTTTCGTTGCTATATTGCTTGTGAAACGATGGAAGATTACAAAGAAGGATGTTTAATGGTGTGGGCAAACTATATGTCTCCTTGCAACTCTATTATTGGGCTATACTTTAAGGGTACTTGTGACGTCATATCAGTTACCATGGCAACGCACGAGGTCCACAAAAGCGTCCTCTAAATTTCAGTTTTTGTAAATTATCTGAGAAACTAATTCGGTGACCTACCATTTTTATCTCTTTGTTGGAAAGTTCCCTAAATTCTTTAACTTTTCAGACAGTATGGAAAAATTTTATCTAGTAGAATTAAATATATTTCAAGAAAACGCGTTTTATGGCTTACAGAAAATTCCACTAGATAATTTTCCCCGAAACTTTTATATCTGAAGTGCCATCGCGAATGGTGCGTGTATGCAAAAAATCAAGATAGGCCACCGAGCGAACTTTCGAGCTATAAACAAACGTTTTCCACAGATTTTATTTCCGGTTCGCGCGATTTTACGCAGCATTAACTTCCGGTGTGTTGATTTTAATACTGATTCAGCTGACGCGTGCATCTTAGTTATTGCGTGTGTAGATTGCGCGCGCGCGTGCAGCTAAAAACCCTTTCGAGCCTCCTTAACAGAGGCGGATGTGGGATTTTTCAGGGGGAGTGGATTGGACCTTAGGGTAGCAATGAGGCATGTCCACAAAATTTTGCAATTCTAGAATTGAAAGCTGTTACACCAAAAAAACAAGCAATGCCACAAAGTAGAAATTACAATGAGGCACCTGTTCAGAGTGTTTGCCTTTATTTCTGCCACCGTCAATTATGGAAATAACGAAAAACGTACAGATTACATAAAATGCTTATATGTTAAAAAAGTGTAGTCTTTGAAACTTTTGCTTGCTGCGGTAATGAAGCATTTTTTTATTGAGTGTCGAAACTAATCTGAAGCTATTTACTTTTTGCCTTAGTGTGCCAAACGGCGGTTTTGGAGGCAACGACCAAGAGAACCGCACGTGCAGTGAGAATCTCCCAGGGGAGTAACATGTTCCCTTGTAAATTTCACTTTTTATCGCTCGTTCCCTATTAATAAATTCCATTGTTACCCAGAATTTTGCTGTCAAAGTTCCCTAATAGAAGAGATATCCCTTGTTCTCTTGAAATAAATGATCATGTTTCCTTGTTCCCCAAATTCCCTGGTAGGCCTTCTGCAGTGGCCCTTAAATGACTGCTCTGAGCAAGCTAGTCGGGTTGTCCGGAGGTCAACGAAATTACATCATTATTTGAAATATAACATAAGCCTTCACTCTTGAACTCTTGATCATGGCAACAGTGCCGTTGCTATAGTGATAACTACACAGCAAGCTAAAGCTAAGCGCGCAAGTGAAATTACTACAAGCAATTCAACAACTATTTTCTACATTCACAAAAAAGTTGAACTGTTGGTTATCATTACTTAAGTTAAAATCCTGCCCTCTCTCCTCCCTCAGTTCAAGCCGACAGGCAATTTAGACTTTCTTTTCACAGACAAAAGGGAGTAGTTTCTCACAGCTAGTGTCGTCCCAGGCCCCCTTGTTAATCGTCATTCTCACGCAGTCGTGGTTATCATTCTGGTTGTCTGGTTGATTAGAAGCCCACTTAGTGTAAGTCACGTGAGTACCGTCTGGCCAATCAAAAGTTCCTTCTGAGGTGGCGTCACTCAGACCGATCCATACTCCACCAAATGGATCTGAAAACGATTAATACACATATTGTAATGCGAGATAGACCACCACACCGGGAACTACGTCCCCTACTCTTTTCGAACAGTGTGTGGGTTCTTTTACGTCCCGCAAAATTAATTATAAAGAGTTGCGAGACGGGGCCTACGGTTTATCGCCCTTATCCGAGAAGACTAGAAAGTCATTACAAAGGCAGCACTTTCTCCTCAGTTATTTAAAGACCCTGGCTGTTGGTCCGGCCGGAGTTTGAACCCGCGACCTCTCGCACGCTAGTCAGGAACTCTACCTACTGAGCTAACCGGTCGGCGGTTAAGATAAGGTACATCAGATACGTAAAGAAATTTTTCCAGAATTGAGAACAAAGAAAGTTACCATTAAAATGGAGGAAAATCTCAACTTGACGCAAAACTTACGTTAAAAGATACAAAGCAAGAAACTTTTTAAAGTAGAGGAAAAAACCCTAAAGAAGTAAGGGTGGGATAACAAGATATTGAAAATTGATGACATAGATTTCAAACTGTTTAACTAGCAATAAGTTATTCCTAAGTTGTTTTAAATTTCTTACAATTACTCCGGAGACTGCCATATGAAAAGGTCAGTGATGCTCATCAAAAGATTTGAATCAAACCCCTAAGGGAGACTGATCTGGGCGTGGCTCAAAGCTTCATTTGACCCCTAAAGGATACCACTTAAAAAGGAATAGGGGAATCCTTGTTTACAATATTTGCCTCATTAGCATAAGCAATTCAGTTTCCGATGGAGCTAGAAATAAATCAGTTCTGAATATTGAAAGGTCATAGTACGATTAACTCTGCCAATGAATATGAGCCTGATGTATTGAATACTTTTTGTGTAACACGGGTTTAAAAACTCAAAATTTAACAAAGAATGTATGAGCTCATTAGCGCTTTTTGCCACCCAGACATTTTGCAGTTTTTGAAAGACAATTTCTCCTTGAATATTACATCCAAAGAGCTAAGAATTTCACCATGTACTAAGTTTCACTAGTTCTTTAGCTGCCTGAAGTCAATTCATATCTAACAGGTTTCCTTCTATACGCAAAGCCGTATGCAAATGACCAAAAATGTAAACAATGACATCGGCATGAATCCGCCTATATGCTTGCTTACCAGCCGCAGGAAAGGTGCTTAAGCTAGTAGACCGTACTCAAGTGAGCGGTAGAAATCAAGCCTAAAAACCGAAATTAAAACCCTTTTTTAACCATCCTTTGAGAGCTAAAATTAGTGGCGTCTCTTCGTAAACATCGTAAGTGAGCCCACCCTAAGTGAGACCGTTGAAGCCCTGATTTTTTCAGGCTTCCTCTTTCCAATTGCTTAAATTGGAAAATTCACTGCGATGATCATTCTTCACTTTCATCTATCATGAACCGCAGTTCAAATATATGAATTATTTCATATATACTTCACATCATTCCACTCCTTACGGGAAGATATGAACTCAACAAATTGACCTCGTTCCCAATGTGTGACGGGTTCGAATCCCGTTGAAGCCCTAATTTTTTCTTTTTTCAGGCTTGTTCTTTCCAGTTGCTTAAATTGGAAAATTCAATGCGACGATCATTCTTCACTTTCATCTGAGACCAAAATCCTTAGCGAGATGACGAGCATCCCCAGCCTTTTCAAATGGGAGTTCTCCCCCCCCCCCCCCCGGGGGATTTACTTAGTGTTAGCCTTGTATTTTAAATTGTTCATTTAATAAGTGAGTAATTTTTCACCTGCCATATTAGTTAGCTCTTCACCAGTGAGATGTTTTCCAATAATCATCAAGTCTCTCAAATGTCCAATTAATGTGTTACGGCCGTCCCTCTTAAGCCCAATATCAAAATTCGGAGGTAAAGTTTCCTTGAATTTTACAGTACTCGGCACACCAGTCTGGTTCCCAACCTTCTGACCATCGAGGAACAAGAAAACCTCTTTAGTGCTTCTTTTCCAGACCGCAGCGGCAAGAAACCACTTATCAATTGGAGGAGCCCTGTAAAATGTGGCAAGAAAAACGCATCTTACTCAATCTCGTTCCTAGAGTCTTCGTTCCCCTTGACCAGCGGTCGGAAAACGAGAGCTCTGGGAGCAACCATTTCAGGCATGCGCCATAGATGCAGACTGTGCAGTGAAACCGGATGGGCAGATTCGGTTAATTCTTTGTTATTTCAAAATGGTTGCTCCCAGAGCTCTCGTTTTCCGACCGCTGGTCAAGGGGAACGAAGACTCTGGGAACGAGATTGACCCATCGCCGGCCTGACAGACCAACTCTGTTTGTACATAGTTATAAACTTTGGTATTAAAAAATAATTATATTAAAATTAATTTATTAATTTATAATATTAAGTTTGTGGGAGGCGCAGTGGCCTCATGGTTAGTGCACTCGTATCCGGTTCGGGTTCGAGCCCTGGCCGAGGACATTATGTTGTGTTCTTGGGCAAGACACTACTCTCACAGTGCCTCTCTCCACACAGGTGTATAAATGGGTACCGGTGAATTTGATGCTGGGGGTAACCCTGCGATGGACTAGCATCTCATTCAGGGGGGAGTAGAAATATTCCTAGTTGCTTCATGTTACAGAAACCGGAATAAGCTCCGGCCTGATGGGCCACTTGGCTCGTATGCAGACTTTGTTAGTCTCTGGAGAGAAATCATCATAACAAAATTCAAACACGACAGCTGTTTTTGGTTATTTAAAGCTGGAATGAATATCCAAACACATAACCTTGAATATCTCACCCTTGTTTAAGAGACGGTTTGTTTTGTCCTTGGTTATTGTTAACCTGGAAACGAAGCATTCCATGTGCCCAGGCATCAAACAGGAAATGAGGGTTCGGAGGACCCCAATATCCATAAATAGTTGATGGATGAACAGGTGGATTCTGCAGTTTCACCCAGCTGGCGATGGTGAAACTTCCTATGGCATTAAAGTTCACGGCAGGGGTTGTAGCATGTGCACCTGAACCATTCAGGTACAAGCACTTCACGCCATCCTCTTCCACATATCTTGCTCCATCAACGAGACTGTTTAAAGAACAAAGAACAGCTCTTACTTTGCGGGAATTCTAAGGACTGTGAGACAAGCAACCTGCTTCATTCATGATGTCTCTACAAGCTTTGCAGTGCCTTGAAAGTTAATGAACAAGTCCAAATGAACGAGTCCATGTCAAGTTAGTCCATTTAATTAAAAGTGCTGTAGTTTGCAAACAGGGTATTCATTTTACCAGTTCAAGGCCTTAAATCGGAACTACAGTTTGTAGCTTGTCCGCTTTTCTTGCCAATAATAGACAACTGATAACATTGATTATTATGATGACCAGATAAAATTCCACTTTCTGCTCACCTAACATCAGAATCAGTTCCATCCAGAATCCAGTGATTAACAATGTCTGATGCCAGACTACTACCTTTTAAAAACGAATAACAATTAGGAGGTCTGTCAATAACGTCCACTGAAGAGAGCCAATTATATGATTTTTAGTGCAATTACAATCTATTTAATTTAATGTTTGTTTCATATAACGCTTGTAAAAAAAGAAAATAAATAACCTTTATTTACACCCTCAGCAGTGTTTATAAAATATAGGCTAGTGGGGCCGAGCAATCAACTGAAACAAATCGTTCAAATTGTATAACGCTATTAAGAATACCAACTGACCGGAGGAAAACCAGTTAGCTATTTACAAGCGTGGCCGAGGATTTGAACTCGGGGCTACCGTGAAACAAATCCAGGTAGTGATGAGAGCGGGACTCCAACCCGCGACCACTGGCTTGCGAGTCCGACGCACTGACCACTCGGCCACGCCGCCTCCTGCAATCTGGAAGGCTGTGCTCTTTTTATGCTGTAAATCTAATACAAATGGTTTCGTTAAATCTTCATTGTGTACTCTCTTTTGTTTTTATTTCCTCCAAAGTAACAACTGGTTCTTTCAGCAATTTTCTATTACATTTGGGCACTTCAGTAGTAATATGGTGACCACTGAGACATGACAAAAATAGAATTTCCCTGACCAATTAAATAAATAATGTAAGATTCAGTTATAATGACATCTAGCCACCCCTTACGTTAATACTGATAAGATTTCAACAATTCCTCCTTGTTTGACATTAAAGCAAAACAACGTCGACATCACAAGACCAAATGTTTCTTCCAGTGCCTGACTTTTCTTTGACAAGTCAGTTTTCCTTGACTCAAAATTAAGTTCCCTGACTTTTCTCTGACCTTGAAGAGCTTTTTCCCTGATCATTTCCTGACCTGTGGTGACCCTGATTTATGTGTATATTCTAACTTTTTATTATACGACTTGGGTTTGTAGCCGATCTAACGCGTGCTCTGATTGCCTAATACTAGATCATTATTCTCCCGTAATGCCTATAAGGGCCGATTACGGGCCTGCAAAAGCCAAGCAAAAAGACATATAATAAACAACTTATTAACCCTCGAACGTTCGGTCTTTACGGGAAAATCTCAAACTTCGGCCTTGCCGTATTGACCTCGCTATCGCTCAGTCAATACGACAAGGTCTCGGTCCGAGATTTTCCCGTAAAGACCTCACTCTCGGTTAATAAGTAGTTAGTATTTTTCGCACTCATTTCTCATAGCAACAGGTACTGATCCTAATCAGAATCGAAACAGCCAGTTCACTTTTCTTCAGGACTTTTTGGATTTTTTTTTTTTCCATTCAGCAGGTCAGAACAACCTTTTTGGGCTCACAGTTTGTGCATCTTGAAAAATTTAGCCTAAATTTTTCAAGTTCGTCTTTTACAAGCCGTGTTAATCTTCTCCATCCTTGTTTCTTTATGGTTTATTACTATCTCGTAAGCGCTTTTCTGTCTTATTAAACTATTATTTTCAGGTTTCCTTCTGTACGTGGAAAAAGTAACTGAAGATACCGTGACTGAGTTCATTTACGTTTGAAGACCCAGGGTATTGGTTGAATGTCAATAAACTAAAATGTTACTGTCTTATAATTTTATTCTTGTTCAAAGCAGCTAACAGAGTGAAGCTATTGGCAATAAGTTTGAAGTTTTAGTTTTATGTTATTTTACCGGCATGTTATCACATACTAACCTGCTGTGTTAGTTTTTATTTGGTTGATTAAATGAGAAATAAACTCATTTTCATCTTCACTGTTGATTGACACCAGTTCTCCACCAATTGACTGACGACATGATAATGCTGCTTTATCCCAGGCCTTCTCCCCTGGAATCAATTTAAGGAGCTTGGAGCCAAATCTATACCAGCCATCAGGAAGAGCTGAAAAACATCCAAATAATTTCAAATGTTTTTGAGATGTAAATCGTTATCATTTTTTAAAATAATTAGAATTATTCCTTTCTTGCAAAATTGCTTTGCCTCTCAGGCAAGTTTTGATCAAAGTCAAGATCAAAGTAAACAAAAAGGAACTTTTAACACTAGTAATGCACACGTATCAGGAAAGAAAATCTTGCCAAGATCATAAACAGACACTGAAAATTGCAACTCGATGCAATTTTTGTCGCGCTGAAGTTGCATCAAGTTTCAACAAACATGTTCGAAACCCCTGCGATATCGCGGCGACAAATCGCACTGAAAACCGCACCTGGTTTACACGTGCGATTTTGAAGTTGCAACATTCGCGCCACAAAAATTGCAACGAGTTTCCGCGACAAAAATCGCCTGTGTAAACGGGCCTTTAGTGTCACAGTAACATGGAAACATCTCACCATCTTTGTAAATACACTGCTCCGTAGTACAATGTTCAATTTCCTGAAATCGAAACAAGCAATGAAGAACTTTTTATCCATGACTTTAGAAAAAATCATTGTTATCTCTAAAGAGTTAGGGAATAGTGAGAAAACATGACTGTTTCCCTCACCGCCATTTGATGATACTGACTTTCCGCGCTTGATATCAAATCTTGTGGATCAGCGGTTTTGCTAGAATTGTTAAGCTCACACGTGACCCATCCTGTTGGTAGTTTTCGTACGTTCAGGGAGAAACAGAGAGGCCTGTCCACGCACTCAATGCGGCATTTTATCAGAGCAGAAGCAGTTACGGTTGCTATCACGTGATTCTCTAATGCTACACCTTCCTCTTTAACAAACTTAGCCATTCTGCATCCAGTAACGAAAGGAAGCCAAAATATCGCTATCCACTTCATTCTGCAAAGAAATAATAATTATTAAAAATTGGATCATTAGATAATGCAATTCGAGAGTTTTCATTGGCTTAGCCATCATGGTATATGAGCCATTATACCATGATCTACAAAGATGGCGAGCGTATGCGTGATTTTTTGGGCCTTTTTGTTTTTATTGTAGCCTAGTTTTCTATTTTTGGCAGGCGTTTTTAATAAAACAATTATTCCACTCGCGCTTGTTGGATATGAGATGATTATAGCCAACTCGGCGCTACGCGCCTCGTTGGCTATCTATCATCTCATATCCAACGCGCGCTCATGGAATAATTGTTAAATAGTATAAATCTACTAGCGTTCTATCACGAATGCCGTTCTCGGATTGGCTCGGCCACTCATGATCACCATCCATTCTGTTGTAGGTAGTGATAAGCCTAGCCGTGTGCGCCTTGTTAACAAACTGGCGGCCCGCTTCTTTGCGTTTTCGGAGTGTATATGAAGAGGATTTTGACTAAAGTTTTTAACGACCAGGAGACTCATATCACGAAAATTAGATTATTTGCTCTCGATTTCTAAGCGTGGGAGTTGACGAGGACGCAGCCCTCGTCAACTATCACTCGAATTAAAGATTAAATCTCGAGCTCATAATCAAATTGTCTAGTAAATGAAATCACTAACGACCATAACCAGACTGACCCATCCATGAATCTCTTTATCTAGGAACCAACATTATCTCACCGGAGCCTATTCGCATTTGTGTTCGAAAACTTGGAAATAACTTTACAAGATCCAGGCGCGTTGTGGGAATAAACGCGCAAATTGGTAAGCAGCTTTCCCTTTTTCTCTTTCTCGGGACTGTTTTTCAGTGTTACTGATATCGAGAACGCGTACTGACTTTGTCAGCTTTGCTTATAGGCTCTCGGGCTTGGCAACCTCTTCACATCAGTGTTTTGAAAACTTTCTCACTAAAGTGAGTTCAAAAATCTCCAAGCAAAAACAAACGATAAAATTAACTGAAAAAAAAATTCATACCTTTCGGCTCTTAGTTAGATAAGCATCTCTTGCTATAAGTTTGAACTTCTGATGAAAAGCAATCAAAGTTGTGGAGCTTAGTATTCCTCTGTACCGAGTCTTCCTAAAATAAAAGTGTATGGATGCATAAATATGACTGTGCCGATACATCTCCACATTAACATCACATTAGATTCCATGGGAACTAGCAGCTGTCTTAGTTAGCTTGTTACCATTTCTAATGATGGCCGACTGTTTAGTTAAAAAATAAAAGCAATTTCTTTCTTGTGATGACCTGTAAATTTAACGAATAAGATGTGAAAACCAGTAACGGGGGCGGGGTAAGAAAAAATATGTATCTCGTTATTATTTCCGATTATCAGTAAAAAAAGTATTATTCTTTTAAAACATGCGAAATGTCACTGATTCTAAAGGGAAGCTAGTTTTTCTTACTTTATCAACACTAGTCGAGGAGTTTCATTGTTTATTCTATTTCCGTTCAGTTACTTCGTTACAAAACAAACAGATGAATAGATTACAAATTAACGAACAGCAGAACATGAATGAGGGTGTAAAAAATTAATTTACCGCCTTTGATACAATAGTTTTTCTTTGTCATGTATTACACTGGAATAATAATAACACTTAACTTACTTTCAAGCTAAAATCACTTGGCCCACCTTAATGTACAGAACAACGTAAAACATTGTGTTTTTTTAACAACAACAACATTCTTCTCTATTCTTTGTCCAACATAATGTGCGATAGCGGCCCCGCAAATAGACGTATTCGGCTAACGTGTTTACATCCTTGTTGCCACCCAATTCAGATCACGTGATGATTCATTTGGGAGGTTACAATTGTGCAATTTGCTACGCGCAACTGAGTGCACGAGGGTATGTGCAAACAGAACAATTGTACCCTCCCAAATGAATCATCACGTGATCTGAATTGGGTGGCAACGAGGATGTAAACACGTTAGCCGAATACGTCTATAGCTAGAAAGCTAATCAACTTTCAATTAGTGATACGCTAGAGTTTATCAGACAGGCTAAAAACAGCACCATTTCAAAGCCCAGCTTCAATATATAACTATGACGATATAACACGGAGATTTTATCATAAATACAGTTTGATATTTGGATTGTGTCACTATAGTGATATCAGCAAGAAAGCGGCTGCTGTTGATTGCTTCAAGATCAGAAGTCAAATATATATATTTTCTAAACTAAAAATCTAACAGAGCTCGACTAAAAGTTATACATAATAAGTGGAAATTTCGGCTCTCCACTCGATCAGTTCAAGTTTATCCGACACTGTAGATATTCTTTTCACAAACAAACGGAAGTTCTTTTCCACAGCTAGTGTCGTCCCAGGCTCCATTGTTAATCGTCATTCTCACGCAGTCGTAGTTATCATTCTGGTTGTGTGGTAGACTGGAAGCCCACTTAGTATAAGTCACGTGCGTTCCATCTAGCCAAACGAAAGTTCCTTCTGAAGTGACGTCATTTAGACCGATCCATACTCCACCAAATGGATCTGAAAACGATTAATACACATATAAGGATGGGTTAAAACTTTTAATAAGGAATGAATAAGCTAAACCCGAACTTGAGGAGTAAAGTCGAGTAATCAAGTAATTGAATGTTTGATTGGTGAGATAGAGAAGGTCGCGCGATCAAATCAAAGGAACGTTTAAATTTACACCCAACATCGTTCCAAGGTTTTTTCTCTTGAAATTTGGAAGGAGGGAAACTGAAAAGAGGAAACAAATTCAACCAACCAAAAAGTTTCAAAGTGTGATCAATTTTCTTTCTAGTTTTCATTGTACCGTTGCTAATTATTCTAAATATTCAATGCTGATCACACTCGAGAATTGGTAAACCGCTAAGTACACCCTCGTACGTACCCAGGGTTTGTTTCTTGTTAAAACTTATGTATTTAAGGTAATCCTTTACATAAGCCTCTGGGCTTCCTTGCCTCTAATATCCATGAGTGTATTGTTTTATATTTATAAAGGGCAAAAATAAAATTCTTGCCCTTAGCATCAAAATAGTACCTCGATTCTAAAGTAGCTGAAAAGTATGGGTTAACTTTGCAGTCGCTTCATTGCCACCAAGTGCCGGCTCGGAAACGATATTGGGAAAATCAAAAAACTTAGAATAGGTCCGTCAAATGGTGTATCAGAAATAACTTTGACGACCAGAAAGATTTGCAAGAAGAAACATTCGATTTACCTGCCATGTTTAATAGCTCTTCACCAGTGATAGCTCTTCCAATAACCATCAGATCTCTCAGGTGTCCTTTCAGTACATCACCAGAGTCTCGCTTTAATCCAATATCATAAGCTGCATGGGAATTATTCCTAGGGTATGAGCCGCTCGTCAAATCCTGGGATCCAAACCTCTCGCTATCCAGGAATAAGTGCGCCTTGTTTAAGTTTCCGTCCCAGACCGCCGCGACATGAGACCACTTATCAACTGTTAGAGACCTGGGCAAAATTACAAAAAATAATTATTTTTTTCACTGTTTTATACGACTGTCGTTTGTAGCCGATATAACACGCACTCTGATTGGCTAACACTAGGGCATCATTCTCCCGTTATGTCCACGGGCCGATTACGGGCCTGCAAAAGCCAAGCGAAAAACATATAATAAACAACTTATTAACCTCCAACGTTCGGTCTTTACGGGAAAATAATCTCAAACTGTGGCGGTCTCCGTCTGAGATTTTCCCGTAAAGACCTCACTCTCAGTTAATAAGAAGTTAATAATCATGATCGTAGTGGCATTGTTGCAACGTTTCTTGCACAACTCTCGAACAGGAAACGTTGTATGCAAAGTCTGCTGACTTATCTATCTACTTGTGCTTCTAGAACTCATCCGGGTCCCCCCAAAAAAGCGGATTGCGGTTTATATGAAGTCCTATCAAGTGCAAAGCATAATAGTCTTTCACACGAGGAATTTAACGACCTTGGTTTTTCATCGCCGCGGCGAACTCCCCTCCTCCGCTACTGATAGTACACGAATTATACTCTCAACAAACATTTTAATTTTTTAATGGACCCGATAAAGGCGACTGAAATTCTTAATTTTCAAATATCAGATGCCAAACTCCTAGAAGACAAGATAAGACAGCGATATCGTCCACAAAAAAATATGTTAGTATGTTAAGGACTGGGCCGACCCCCTAAGAGACAAGTAATGTTTCAATGACAAGGAATTCGTGAGCAAGTAACCTTTTACTTCCTTTGTTACCACAGAAGGAAAACCCTTCATCATATTGTTATACTCCTCAACCAAACAGGTTATCAATTTTAATTGAAATTTATTTCTAGTTAGGTACCCATTGAACCGTCAATACTGTTTGTAAACCAATTACAACTTCTTCCAAAAATCTTTGACAACCAATATATTGGGTAAGTTTCCCAGGCAAAGCAATACTCTAAAAAGATCGATTGTAACGCCACAATTCCACAATAAGACACGATATTCAAACTGTTTTTAATCTGGAGCTACTGCGGTACCGTTCAACTACTCAACTGAGCACATGGTTATTGCACTATACGTCACGTGACTTACAGCAATTACTAAGGGGGGTACCCTTGGGTAATCGCCTGATGATTTAATATTTTGGGAGAGTGCTGTGCTTCCCTGCTTGTGGAATACTTAACACTGAGTGGAAGAAAACCTAAACTGGACGTGTTTTGAAGCTTGACCACCCGAGGTTCTCGTTTTTAAACTGCAATAGATAACCCTTCGCTTAGACGGAAATGAAATGACCGGCTTACCCAGCGCCAAACCACGGCCGATAATAACCTTCGTTATCAACCGCTCCAAAGAACAGCGATCCAGACGCGTACGCATAGACAATGAATTTTACAGGATCTGCCCAGTCAGCGTAGATGGGTGAGTAGTCATTCACGGGGCTCTGAAGTTTAACCCAGCTGGTGATGGTAAAACTTGTTTGACTCAAGTCCACTGCTGGGGTTGTAGCGTAAGCCCCTGATCCGTCCAGGTACAAGGATTTCACACCGTCCTCTTCTTCATATCTCGCTCCATGTACGAGGCTATTTAAGAAGCAACGCAAAGAACAGAAGTTACTTTGCTTTAAGAGAAAAGAAGAAGTGAGAAGCAAAGTGAGAGACAGAGAGAGCGATTAAAGAACGTGGAGCCTGATTTGTCGACGGTTCTGTATGTGTTTACTGTTTACTCGTTTCCTCGTGAAGATTTTGAGGCCTCACTCTACGCGTTGTCAAAACGGTCTAAGATACGACCAAACACTCGGAATATCAACGAGAGAAATAAGTATGGGTACTCCTATGAATTCTAGTACAACTAAAGATTTACAGTACGAGTGATATTTAAAATGCTATTAAAATTGCACTGGCCTTTTGGTCGAGTACAGTTTGAGAGAATTTTCAAATGTAACGAGTAGCGTAAATCTTTAATCGCCCGAGCTTTCATAAAGGTTACCCGTTAATTATATGACTAAGAAAATTACGAACGCGCGCACATTAATCTGGTTGCAGTGTATGTGGATAATGAGCGATAGTCATCTGTGTTGTTTTTGTGAATCAACTCAAATAAAGAAATGAACCACAGAAGATTAAGCAAAGTATTTGCCCTAAGTAGGGTTTAAAACAACGTCGAAAATGAACATCAAATGACGAAGTGTGCTCTATTTTCTTTAGCCGGGGGGGGGGGGGGTTAAGGTAATGCTCGCCTGACATCAGAATCAGATCCATCAAGAATCCAGTGTGCTATGGTCTGGTTTGGCTCTTTACCTGCAACAGTGAATGACCATTGTTTTATTTAGAAAATTTACGTATATACGTCAGACAGATACCATTCTAGTCAACTGACAGTTGATTGGAACTGTTCGTTTTAATTGGACGATTCAGAAATGCTGTCACCAATCAAAGTAGTACATGCACCAAGCTTGAAGAAAAACTGGGTACTGAAATAAGATTTCAACCCATGATATCTGCCCTAGCGTTGCAATGATCAAATAACTGAGCTATAAAGCCACAGATAGAGGAGCAAGGTTCTTAAAAATTCCCGAGAAGGATACCTGATTAACTGTATAATTTCCACGGGGACATAAGAAAACATAATTGTTTAAATGATAAACATGAACAATTGGGAGGGAACATTTCGCCACTCCGAAGTGACGAAACTTAATTTACTATATTAAGACGACAGTTATCAGCAACACTCCAAATTAAAACCTGCAGCAATTCAACCTGCAGGTTTTTTCCCAAAACAAAAAAATGATATAACAATCACCTGCTGCATTTGTGTTAATTTGTTTAAGCAAATGAGAAATAAAATCGTTTTCGTCCTTGTTGTTGACTGACACGAGTTCTCCACCAATCGATTCGCAGAACTGTCGAGCTTGGCCCCAGGTCCTTCTCTCTGGAAACAACTTGATGAGCTTGGAACCAAATCTATACCAGCCGTCAGGAAGAGCTGGGAACATAGATATGAAATCATTCTCATGTAATTCTCATTTGTTTTAAAAAAAAAAATTCACTGAAGCCATTAGCCTCTTTCTGTCTAATATCGAGGCCAACATTCGCAATCATTGTCAAAAGTCGTTGGAACACACAAACGCTTTTCTACTCTCTCCTCCGCTGAGGTTCAGACGTTCATTATAGAAATCCGCTGTGCGAGATGAGTGCAGGTGCAATCGCTCAGCGGATTCTACCCATCCCAAAAACAACTCTGAGTCCCTGTTGGAAGTAACACCGAAAGGTGCAAGGGAGTGGGAGGAAGCACCATTAAAAAATGCCAGAGTATCAAAAATGTGACACTAATTGTAGACATTCTGACCGAGCAAACTTGTTAAAAAAAAATAATTTTTATGCATGAGGTGGATACAGAGCACCTGGTTGGATATAGCGGGCAAACACGAGAGACAAAATAATTAAGATCGTTTAATCTCGCCCCCTCACGGAGCTAACTATAGATTAGAATGTCGTGCCGCGTAGCACTAAGAACACCAATGGTGACACAGAGAATTAACTCTGAAGTGTAAATTTAAGTGCTAAATAAACCCGTGAATAACCCACTGGGCGTTAGCCCTAGTAAAGGGAATCAGGGAACCACACGAGGTAAAGAAAAAATCTTTTGACCTCGGTGGGAATCGAACCCACGACCTCCGGATTAGATTAGAACCTCAGTCGGTAGAGTAACTGTAGATCTAATCCGTGGGTTCGATTCCCACCGAGGTCAAAAGATTTTTTCTTTACCTCGTGTGGTTCCCTGATTCCCTTTACTAGGGCTAACGCCCAGTGGGTTATTCACGGGGTTATTTAGCACTTAAATTTACACTTCAGAGTTAATTCTCTGTGTCACCATAACTATAGATTAGAATGTTGTGCCGCGTAGCACTAAGAACACAAATGGTGACACAGAGAATTAACTCTGAAGTGTAAATTTAAGTGCTAAATAAACCTGAGAATAACCCACTGGGCGTTAGCCCTAGTAAAGGGAATCAGGGAACCACACGAGGTAAAGAAAAAATCTTTTGACCTCGGTGGGAATCGAACCCACGACCTCCGGATTAGATTAGAACCTCAGTCGGTAGAGTAACTGTAGATCTAATCCGTGGGTTCGATTCCCACCGAGGTCAAAAGATTTTTTCTTTACCTCGTGTGGTTCCCTGATTCCCTTTACTAGGGCTAACGCCCAGTGGGTTATTCACGGGGTTATTTAGCACTTAAATTTACACTTCAGAGTTAATTCTCTGTGTCACCATAACTATAGATTAGAATGTTGTGCCGCGTAGCACTAAGAACACAAATGGTGACACAGAGAATTAACTCTGAAGTGTAAATTTAAGTGCTAAATAAACCTGAGAATAACCCACTGGGCGTTAGCCCTAGTAAAGGGAATCAGGGAACCACACGAGGTAAAGAAAAAATCTTTTGACCTCGGTGGGAATCGAACCCACGACCTCCGGATTAGATTAGAACCTCAGTCGGTAGAGTAACTGTAGATCTAATCCGTGGGTTCGATTCCCACCGAGGTCAAAAGATTTTTTCTTTACCTCGTGTGGTTCCCTGATTCCCTTTACTAGGGCTAACGCCCAGTGGGTTATTCACGGGGTTATTTAGCACTTAAATTTACACTTCAGAGTTAATTCTCTGTGTCACCATAACTATAGATTAAACTGGCCTCTTACCTTCCTTATAGTCGCATTTTTCCAATGTACAGTGTTCAACCTCCTGAAGAAAGAGGAGACAAAACTTCACTCAAATGTATTCATTTCACATTTGAAATGTAACAAGTCTGGTTGAATCGCTTGCCTGTTCCAGTTTGGGAGCTCGAGAAGCGCGACGAACGAGATAAACACGAAGAATGGCAGGAGAAACGAAAGGTTTAGGGTTTACCGCGCGTCAACAAATAAAAGCAAACCACCTTTTCGCTCGCTCTTCTTCGTGTTTGCGCTGCTCGGGAACTTACCAAACGCCTGTACGGAACAGGTTACTCGATGGCTGAAAAAGGTCCAGTCACTACAAATATCGTATTTCCGAACACGAAATTTAGAAAAAAATGAGTTTTATACAGACCAAAGATGCATAGAAACCCAAGAAAGTAGCCGAGAAAGTATTTTTGATTTACCGCCATCTGATGATACTGAGTTCCCGCGCTTGGTATCAAATCTTGTGGGTCAGCGGTTTTGCTAGAATTGTTAAGCTCGCACGTGACCCGTCCTGTTGTTCCCAGTTTTCGCACGTTCACAGAGAAACAGAGAGGTGTGTCCACGCAATCCCAGCGACATTTTATCGGGTCAGCAGCTGTTACGGTTGCTATCACGTGATTCTCTAATACCACATCTTCCTCTTTAACAAACTTAGCCATTCTACATCCAGTAACGAAAGGAAACCAAAATATCGCTATCCACTTCATTCTGCAATTAAAATTGTGCAATCAGATTTGATGAGAATTTTTGTTCTGCGACTAGATTGCCTTAAAGAAAATTTAACTCCCCTGGAATGTTTGCCGAGTTCGTGCAGCGAAGCACCTTCCATAGGTCAATAAAATACCAAGAAAAAATCTACCTCCCGTAGGTAAATATTTCCAAGTAAAGGTCCGAAAAACGGGCAAAAATTTTTCTTCAACTTGTCTCACAACATTGTTGCATTGCAAGTTGAAACCTATCGTTGCGCGTATTGCAGCGTTTGTGACAAACGAGGTGTTTTAAAGACTACAAATTTATGATTTTCCGAGAGTTAATGGTCTACTTCGAATTGAGGCTCGTTTTCACCGTCGTCCGCCACGTTTTATTTGCCGTGAGGAAAATTTAGACTGAGATATAGTTGCGCCATTGTGACGCACTCTTCAAAATTACTGAAGTTCTTTTATGCCTTGATTTTATATAGTTCCCTTTGGTAAAAGCCTGTACTATGTACAATTTGGCAGGAGATAACCGTTAGCGCTCGTCTCTTGGGTAATTGGTAAGACCATGGTCTACCCAGCGGTAGTAAACCTAAATTTGCAAAAAATGAGAAATTACCTTTATAATCCCTACTGGTTTCGCCTATAAAATTTTTATCTGGCTAGCTTCTGTGTAATGTGACAATCATGGACGACATCACCAAAAGAAACTGAAGAAAATTACACTTAAACACGCGACGAAATACCTTCGTCAATGCTAAATTTCCTTGTTTCATTTTTGTGATAAGTTTGGGTGAAGTGATAGTTACTAGCCCAAAACTCGCACGAACTACTAATTTTACCGTCGATTTCTTTTTAAAACTTTTTAAACTTTTAACCTGATGATTTAAGGTTGTCAACATTTTTTTTATAGTTAAATTACACAGCAAACTTCTTCTATGAACCGACAGTAACAAAATAAAAGCGAAAACTATTTTGTTTACCTAGCGCGCTTGCGAAATTAATCATGCTTCCGAGTCTTTTCATCAGTTCTTTGCAAAGATAGACACTCTGCATGGGGCGAAATACGAAGATAACAACGAGAATACCTTTTCTTTCGGACGCTGCTTAACTCATCTGCATCAATGTTTCTCGGGAGTAGCCAAGTTTAAACTGGTATAAAGAAACACCTTTTGATGTTCTCGATACAGTGCTTATGAGATTAAGATTTCTCAAGCACCATCATGAGCGAGTTTTGACCCAACAAGGAGTAATGACGCGTCGGACAGACTTCTGTCTTCTTCAGACATTTTGTCCATTTCTTCAGTGGTTAATTATTCTTTACAATTAAAAACTGAATTAATTATTATTCCTGCATGATTCGGCTGGTTATTGGTCACCTTTAGTGCTAACATTACGGGAGTTCTTTTGTGATCCGTACCTACAGGCTTTTTTAGGTATCAATTGAAGTTCTGTAATTAGCATACGAATTATGAACTTAAAATTTTGGTATACGGTAATCGTATGAATGCTACTGCAATTAAGGATTTACAGTACGAGTGAAATCTGAATTGCATGGGCCCATTTGAAAAGGTTTTCAAATATCCGTGAGTAGTTTAATCCTATTTGCGCTGCACTGCAAAATTAGTGATAAACCTGGTCTGCTCTCAGCCAATCACAATTAATGTTCTCATTCATATAATACATTTAGTAGCGACTCAATATGTGACATTCGTACCTTTCATTACTCAGATTTAGTAGTGTATCGACGCTAAGTTGAATGTATTTTTTCTCGTTTCAGGAATGTTAAGGACGAGTATCTTTAGAACAGTCAAATCCTGTGGGGACAGCGCGCGTTAATCCCGCAGACAATACCTTACATAAAAACACGAAATTGTTTTTTCCGTAGTTATGCAAATATCACTGAACATTTAAAAACATTCCAGATAGCCTTTGACAACAAGGTCGTTGTTTCCACAGTCTTTCATCCAGTCCAATCTTTCTCTCATGTGGTTAAGAACGGTATCTCTTTTCATTAATAAGTCGGAGTACACGCTCAGTGCACTTAACGCTTTTCTTTAAAGCATGCTGCGTATGGTAAAAGATCGTAGGAGAAGCGTAACGTTTTTCATTTATTGAATCAGCAAATCCAGGGAAACGAGCCACGTAGAGTACTGCGTGATGCGCATAATATGGAACATTATAACATAACTAAAGCAAGGCGCGCGTTTTGATTGGCTAATTCAGCATCTACTATAACGCAATAGTACACGCTATGGCGTTTACCATTTGTTAAATTGCTGATGGCTTTGAGATCTGTCAGACCGTCACTGCGGTTTTGTAAGATCCTCGTGCAATTTGTGTGGCTCTTTTCTGGACACCTTGAATCCGTTTAACATTACTGAGCCACGGAAGCAGGGTTTGCTTTCTAACAATATTTAGGCTCATCAAACGAGGCATTGTTGCATTGTTGAGTTTTCAAGTGTTACTTTTCCCGATCAAACTTTTGTGTTGCCTGTCTAATTCTCAGACGAATTCTGACCAAGGTGTTACCACATCCAGGATCTTAAATGAAGAAAGCACGACTCGCTGGTGAGTGTTTTCTTCATTTCTCAAGCGTTCTTAGACGACAGAGCGTTAGAACCATTTTGGCTCATTTTAGGCAATAGAGCCTGCATTTCTACAGTTTTAACTTAGCCAATCACAGGTGGAATTTTGAAAAAACACGAGTTTTTTTATCAACACAGCTTGCAAAAAGCCAAGACCAAGTGTCATACTGTTTAAGACAAGGTGATGCCCTGGTCTGATTATTCAGTATAGCTAATGATTATTTTATTAGTAAACCGCATGCAAATTATAGAAAAAGCAACAGACATCTCTATTTCTTGGGATTTTGGAATAAAACTCGAAATTGTCAGTGATTAGCAAGATTTCTGATGTTCTGCCACATTCCGCCTTGACTTATTACGCTGATACAGTATATAAAACCTTATAAATTCGTGAAATAATGTTTCAAAGATACAAATTTCTGCGCTTGCGAATATTTTCAAGCTATATTTGTTTACATATTTACAGAGTCCCCAATTAGCATAACAGTGCTAAGTACATTGTTATGACTCTATTTCTTTTAGTTTCCCTATACCAGTAATGGCCTAATACAATTAATGCAAAAGACACAATTTCTCCCTTCCACACGTATCCGGATATGTTAGAATCCGCAACTTTTTCTTTCCGGATCCACGCGTAGCGTGTTCATGGAGAGAGGATTCAAAAAATATCCGAATTCGCTGCTGAATTCGCCGGATTGCTTTTTTCCCGAAAAGAAAAAGTTGTGGATTCAAAAGTATACGTGGATACGCGGATACGTGTGGACGGGGCGTGAGAAATATGACCAAGAAAGTTATAATCCGCCGATCAGTCCAAAATGACAGCACTGCTTAAGTAAAGTAAAGTACAAATAAACTTAATCGCGACATGTAGGGAGTTTAAGCAAACCACGACGGCAAAGGTAACGAGAAAGGTTTAATGAGCCGCTATGTACGTGCGTTATAAACCGACGTGGCTGTCCTCTGCAATAGAACAACGTGATTACCAAGTTCTGTGTATTTCGTAGGACGTGGGCTGCTGATTTTTCGTGTTTCCTTTTGGAATTGATCGCTGACATTACATGTTTAGTTTGAGTAGGTTTTAAGACAGATCGTCGTTCTGTACAGCTGTGGATAATGGAGAAATTCGAAGGTAAAATATAAATCCATTTTAACTAGACGTAGACAACCTCGTTCCCAGGCTCTCTCTCTCCGCTGCCTCCCTTTTCGTGGTCCTTAGCGTTTCTTAATACTACTACATCCTAAACTCAAAACAATACGGATTGTCTAAAAGCAACAGCTACATCAATTCTTCCTTGTCGTTCCTTGCATTGGTTCATGTGATTTCCCCGGCCGCGACGGCTGGTAGTCGGGGTATAGCAAAGTTTGCTATACCCCGAGTGTGATTAAAAATTCACACCTGTCAACGCTTGATAACTACAATTCTAATTACACACATGATGGACAATAACATCAGTTCTCATTCGTTATAATTTTCAACACCCAAACATCTCCACTAGGAAAGTCCTCTGTTAGAAACTCTCCTGTAGTAAATTCACTTAAAGAAAGCAAATTGTACCACGGGTGAATAGTCCGAAAAAGTGGATCGATTTTACATTGACTTGTGGATTATTTTGACGTACAATTACAAGTCTGGCGATGTATTTAATTTGTTTTCGACCGTTTCCTTTTAATTTCATTAAAAGTAAATTTGCATCGGATGTTTCGCCCGCAAACCAAATTTAATCAAGAGTCGTTTCCTATTGTACAAATCATGGCTGTTAATGGTTTGTCATCAGAGATAACAATTTTTTTGTGTTTTTAGTTTTTACTTCGTCAAGGCGTTTTATGATATCTTGATCAAAATATAATTTACGAAACTAGGAGCACTTCAGTACATTTAATTTGTGCAAACATGTTTTAAAATTTCACCAATAATGCATTACTTAATGCGTGTAATGTGGTTATAAGGATTTATTGCGGGAATAAACATATTGGTTTTCAAATCGTGTGAAATGCTAACTTATAAGCTTATAAGACTGTTTTTTGAGTATTGCTTCCCGGCCTTTCCTTACGAAGTCTCCATTGAACATAAGAAGAGATATTTCAACTGATGAATACTGAAAACCTAAAACAGCCTTGGAGTACGCGAAGTTCAAAGCGACGGATAAAATAGCGACGCGAGTTGACTCTAAAATTTGTCGCCGCATTTCAGTGTTTGGTGGCTGGCATGTATTGGATACCAACATGATGGCTGAACCAGAAGTCAGAACATTTCTATGCCTCAGGTGAGCTTTATCTGTCAATTTAAGGTGAAGTCCGATAACATTCTCTTTGTTTTGTTTTTAACATAATATAGAATTTAGACAATTTGGAATTCAAATATGGAAACCGGTTTGTTAAGATCGGATATATATATAGCTTTAGAAGTTGTGTACATTGAAGTCCGCACAACCAGTTCCATTAGTAACCACATTAGGAATTGTTGATATTTCACTCGAAGGTGTCCATTTGAATATTTAATAAGATTTCGTTGGAAAATTTTTTAATAAAACAGAAACTATCCATCGAAAAATCTAGCTAATGTCAATGGAAACCCGAATTTGTTGTCTGCCGAGACGAAGTCTTGACTGCATCCGGGTAAAGCATAGGCAGGAGCCGAATGCCCGGATGGTCGGTCTGAGGTGACGAAATGCGGTATTCCACCAAAAAATATAATCACACAGTGCTCGTCTTAGTTGATGAACATCCTCACCTATAGCTTGGCATTTAGACCAGCATTGAGTGATTTTTAAAACTAGGAAAACAACGGCGATTAATTCAAACTTTAACTAGATTTTTTTCATCCTGAATCTGAGCTAGTTTTGTTTGAAAACTTAAAACAAATGCTTTGCCATGGGGTTATTATAAGAGTGATAATATTCATGCGTATGTCGCGGTGATGCGTTTGAATGATTTATTAAACGTAGTCTGGAGTTCTTAAGAGATTAAGGTTAAGCCCCGGCTTTGTGCGTTCTCTATTGTACGAGATTCATTTGGCGAGAGCGGAAACTCGATACAATTCTGATTCAGAAGATCCTGTTCATAGCTACCTTTGTATCACGGGGCCGGCTGTTATTAAATATATCAACAACGCCGAAATAGACCATGGACTTACATGGACATACGAAACTACCATAAGGTATGTAACTACAAACACACCGAACCAGTCAAAGTGTGAAACGAGTACATAACTTGACAGTTTATGATTACATCAATTAAGACACAACTCGACCATTATTTTTATTGTGCCAGTGATGTAAACTATCATTCATCATCTTATGCCCTCAGGCGACTCGATTCAATCACCTTAGCCTCAATTATGCCGGTATATTGGAATCACACTCGGATCTGACCAGTTTAAAATACGCGCACCAGCTTTATGTGAACATGTTTTAATGCTTGCCGCAAAAAGACTGTAATACGCTTACCTCAATGCTCCAAGTGAGAGCAATTCAACGCATTTAAGCCATGCAAAGCCTTTTTTATTGGCATTATTGTTATTGCATCTGGTATCATGGACTAAAGTTATTGTTTTGAATGAATGATGCAGTGATGAATTACTCGGTCAGGGTCTAGAGTCAAAAGCCCTCCTCCCTCCCCACCCTCCGCGCAATAAAGATGATAACTGCCAAGAGTTCATTGACTATCATGATTCGAGCGCCGCCAACGAGGATGGCAGTACACGAGAGTTGACAAAACTCATCATACGAGAGCGAAAACCCCCCGGCTTTTCCCGCCGGAGTCTTATGGAGTTTTAGCATGTTTAAACTTCTATGACAGAAGTAGTTGGTGGTCGAAAACGTCGTTTTGTGTGGGCTATAGGTCAAGCCGAAGGAAAAAAAAGTTGCGTTTCAAATTTATCCGGACTAATGCGGACGTTGATCCGGATTAGAAAACAGATTATCAATTAGCACAACGGTGCTGAAAACAATGGACACCTATTACAGTAAATCCGATTTATTATACCGCAATGCAGTTAACATTTGGAGCAGGAGAACTAAAGAATTTTTTTCAACCGGCTACTCAAATTACCTAGCTTGCGAACAGGCTCCCGGCGAGGACGGAAAAAAAATTCGGCGAGCAAAGCAAGCCGAAGTGCGCGACGCGATCAAGGCGGTGCTCGCGGGAAATCTGTTGGCAGGCTATAATTACCAGACCTGAAGACTCTGATTAGTTTGTTCATGAAATATTCCTTCTATGTTTCATCTTGCAGGTCTTCATAGCGAAAGCAAAAAAAGTGTCTTTGCAAACTGACAGTAGCTAGGATGTATATCAACTCCAAAAAAGGCACATCTGATGCCGGTGAGAGAGATACACCAAAAATGTCAAGGGAGAATGTACACGAAAGCTTGAATGATCCTGCAGAGGAATTCAAGATTATTTCACCAAGAGCCATAGAGTTAGTTCCTTCTGAAATATATCTTTTACCCCAGTATGAGCCATCGGAATGCCCAGAGCGAACCACAGAACCTTCAGCGAAGAGACTTCTTTCCCACTCTGAGCTGCCAGAATGGCTACGCGGGAACGAATTTGTATCTCACTTTCACCGACCGCCCATGCCATCCTTTATATCCTGCTTCAAGAGCATTTTTAAAATTCACAGTGAAACTGGAAATATATGGACTCATTTGATTGGTTTCATTATCTTTGTTTGCATTACAAGTTACATGCTTTTACGACCAATCACCACTTACACTCCATTTCCCAAAGACTGGCAGGAGAAGCTTATATTTGGGTGCTTCTTTGCCGGTGCAATCTTGTGTTTGGGTATTTCGTGGATTTTTCATACTGTCTACTGTCACTCTAAGGTGGTGTCCAAGATATTTCGCAGGTAAGGTTATCAATCAGTCACCCAATAGTCAGTCAGCCAGCCAGCCAGTCAGTCAGTTCGTCCGTCAGTCAGTTAGCTAGTCAGTCAGCAATGAAGTCAGCCAGCCAGCCAGCCAGCCAGTCAGCAATAAGTCAGTCAGTCAGACAATCAGTCAGTCGGTCGATCTGTCAGTCGGCCATTTAGCCAGCGAGCCAATCAAGATATTCCTTGCACTGTTATCAGTTTATCATTAGAATGTTACGATGTTAAGCGGATTTTATTTTCCATGTACATACTTTTCATTGTTTTGGTAAGTGACTGACAGTTTGTATGATTGCTTTCTAAGGCTTGACTACTCAGGCATTGCTATCTTCATTATGGGATCGTTCATCCCTCCTCTTTATTATGGCTTCTATTGCTCAAGAGTTCTCAAGATTGTTTACATTTGCCTGATCTGTTCTCTTGGCATTATTTGTATCATTGTTTCTTTGTGGGACAAGTTCAACGCTCCCGAGTACCGACTGTTAAGAGCAGGTAAACCTTTTATATTTTCTTAGAGCATTTTCGTGCAACGCTTTCTTTAGTTAGAAGCAGTCGTACTGCTAAACTCTTACACACCCGAAACTTCTGTGTTATTAGACAATTTTGACACTTCTTGATAATTATTACTCAAATATACTAACAAGTGTCACGCATCACCTACGACTTTTAGTCTATTTATTTACAAAACTCTTGACGATTCCAAATGTTCTAGCGTTACGTCACTTTTGCGGCCTGTTTTCTTAAGAAATGCAAAACGTCTTATTAAGGATGTCATTTCCTCAGTTACAATATACTTCTCATAAGGATACTTATAAGATATGCGCAGTTACGCAAACGTATCAGTAAAGTCGATCGCACGCGAGCAGAATAAGCACAAAACGAACAATTCTTACATACTCAGAAACTTTGTTTCCTGTAAAACGGAAATTAGCAATAAATGAATCGACGTCTTCAAAAAAAAAACGATGATCCAGACATCCAAGAGAGGCAAATCCGATGCAAAGCTCTTTCAGCGTAAAAAAAAAGTCTATATTTGTCCAATTTCTTTCTCCGGCGCACAAAGTGCGTGACGTAGCAACGCGAATTCCGTGCACAGTAAGGGTGCGCACAAAACATAAGCGCTAGACTTCAATGAAATCAGTACGATCTAGTATAGCCCTATAGAACAGGCAGTTAAGTGCAGCAAAGGCGATAACGATTCACAAGCACGAAGTGCGAGGGCGGAGTATGAGAAAAAAACGCTTGCTGTCGCGTTCCCCGTCCGTGTATCGCGTTCGTGCCATACCCAGCTAAGCCGCCTGTTTTGCAGACTTTGTACGATCAGTAATCTTACAGTCGTGTGGTTTATAGGTCTAGTAATTTCTTTTGGATATTCTGGATTTATTCCCGCCATTCACCTGGTAGCTGAGTATGGCTTGACGTTAGCTTATCGACAAGCGGCTGGTGGATGGGTAGCTCTCATGTGCCTCTTGTACACCGCCAGTGCTGTTATGTACGCAACAAGGATTCCTGAGAGATTTTTTCCCGGCAAATGTGACATCTGGGTGAGTAGATAACTTTCATATTCTACTGCCTCTTTTTCCATTGCTTTATTTTGTATCAACCTAGAGCACAGGCTTGTCCTCCTTTTCACTAATTTCAAGATACCTTCAAGCAGGGGACTTGCTTCCAGCGTGCAAGGTCGCCGCCATGCTCTTCCCCAGTGCTACTCGTTTTAAAATGTCGTTACGACCACGCGACAAAAGGAGACGGAGGGCTCTGGGGACGAGAATGGTTCGCTGCCAGCGGTGTTAGGGTTAGGGTTAGCAGCGCGACTTCGATTTGAAATCACAAGTATGATTTCAGACCAAAATTGCACGACCCGAAGTTCAATTACCACTTTATTAGATCCATTTTTAAATCGCACAATTTAATAGCCTAAATACAGGACCAATATCAGGAGCCCATTGAACCAAGTTGCCAAATTTGCCAAACAACGGCTTTTTTTATTTTCCTGCAATGTGGTTGGTGAGTTTAAAAAAAGCTTTAAAATCTGACTGGTTGTTTTGTTTTACTGTTCCATTCTCATTGGCAGATGTGATTTAGAGCCAAAGATAGTGCGATTCGTGAATAAATCGCACTGCTGAGAACCAATCACATTACAAGGATAACCAGTGATTTCAAAATGGATTCAAAAAATCGTTTTATCACATTTACAGCATCGTTCCTATCTGTTTTAGTTCCAGAGCCATCAGATATTCCATATGCTTGTTCTGGCAGCAGCGTTCGTCCATCTGTACGGAATTTGTCAAATGGCGCAATATAGGTTTGAACAGGGAGCTGTATGCGAAAAATGAGTTTCATTGAACATTTCGCGATTCTTTCTATCAAGCTTGACAAGAGGAAAATGACAGATGTTGTGAAGACAGCTGTGAAAGCCGAGCTCCGTACGAAAAAATATGGCCAGATTCTCATCTGAAGAACTTTTTAGAATACAATTCAATTTAAATGTTACGGAGAAAGACTGGAACCTGATTTTAAAAGAAATTATAGAATAGTGAAAAAACTGCAGAGCTGTCTTAACGTGTGCTGGAAATACGTTTTGTACCCGTTTCGTATGGGATGGCACTGAGGATTGTCTTATTGAACATTTTACTGCGTGTATATCGCCGAACATTTCTACTCGTCATTTGAACTGTGATCCACCCTAGGAGCTCACCGAAGACGTCTTGTACAGATATACAGCGATGCTACACGCTTACATGGCTAGAGAATAACTGACTTGTTATCCGCAAACGTTTTCTTTGCCAGCTCTAAAAACAAAATTTTTTAACCGGTGTTTTGAGTTGCGCAGTGGATATTTATTATAATGCACAAAAAGTATCAATTTTACATATGTAAAGCTCTCCCAGATACAGCTTTTGGAAATTTTCAATAACAAAAGAAAACCAATTTCAACATTTTCTTGGAAAATTCTTCAACACATTTTGCCGATTTAAAACCTTTGAATTTAATTATTTACCGGATAATTAAGGACGTTCGCGCCCATTGCTACTGCGCATCTCTATTGCGCACGCTATTCATTGGCCAGGCACGTGCCACGTCATTTTCAAGCGCGCGCACGGAGTTGAAAACTCAACAAAATGTAGAGCTAATGACCTTTGCGTTAACTTTGAGTGCAAATATTTTTGTTGGATGCTCGGTGACCCCCACTTTTTTTTGGGCAGATCACTTCCTTTTCTGATTCTTTCCATTATACTAAAAAACAAAAAAAATCTCAGCGTGGGAAGTTTTAATTATTTGTCATATACTACTCAAATAGGGTCGAATTGGTACACCGGATACAGGTATGCGTGACTTAAAAGTTGTATTTTTTAAGGCTAATTCTAGCTGATTTAATGACATATGTAGCAAAGATCTATCATATAGGCCTATATATGCTGTGTTAAACACACATAACTTAGATATGATTCTTCAACTTAAATATATGCCGAAAGTAATGAATCCGGCCAGAATCGCCTCGAATGACTGGAAATCCAAGAAATGCTATGGTCTGTGACACGCCTTATCTTCAAAACGACTTCGGTGACCCCTGATTTTTTTTACGTTTTTAATCTAATCTTATCATTTTCTACCTACAGTCAAAGTTTTAAAAAAATCTGTGCGTGGGAAGTTTTTGGGCGCGAACGTCCTTAAACCACTTCCTATTCGTTAACTTCAGATTTGTATATCTGTCTTTGATTCAGGTGTATACTGAGTATATAAAACGCATGTATAGATTTATTTTACTCTTGTCAGGGTCAGTAAAATAAAATAGCATGAAACAACTTAACAGCACCTATTTCCATCTTAAATATTATGCAAAGCTCTAACACTGCATGCTAGTCTGCTTGCTAGTAGCGTACAAGTTCAGAAATCCCCTATGTGTTATTTCTGGTTGATTGTGTTAGGCGGAAAGAAATTCGAAGTTTAGTTTTTCACGGAATTCGAATCTTAAGGTATTGAAGTTCTCTTTTGATAATTTCTTTTAGTGTGAGTTTAAAGCTCGTTTTCTCAAAGAGTTATTTTCGCCTTTGAGAAAAGACATTACGAGAAGGATTTGCCCGAGCTGAAATTTTCACGATTTGTGTTCCGAGTTAAGTTCTGCGGGATACGCAAAGAAATTCTCCATCCATTGCATTTTGTCGAAGTTATGCATTAAAATGTATGCTGGATTTTCTGTATCAGATTAACTGGTCATCATTTTCATGTGTTTTTAACTTTTCCAAAATATCTATGCTTTAAATAGCAAGCTATTTGTCTTCTTTTCTGTTGAAAATCATAACAATGATTCCTTTTGATCAGTTCTTGTAGGAGTTATCTTTTCTCAAGTAAGCCCTGGCAGGTAGATTTAATCAGCCGATGTCAGGTTACAATACAGTTTTAGGGTATACAAGTATTTTAACATAATGTTTTTATCTTTAAGCTTTCTAACAAATGTATACTTTTCCATGGTTTGGAATTAAATCTTAGCTATGAAAAAAAGTTTTAAAAAATGATGTGTTTTTAGGTTAAGTTCCGCCTTAAGCCCTAGCGTGGGTAACTACTTGCGTTGGTGGTCGTAAGCATCGCGCATGTAAGCAGATTCAATTCCTTCTGAAATATAATTCATCGCGCGCATAACCTGTCTCCTTTCCTTCTGTTGTATCGCGCGCGAAACTCGACAGGATTCCTTCTGTTGTCTGTAGATTTGCGCGCGTAATTTCACTTGATTTTCTCTTTCTTCCTGTGGTCAGCGGCACCGCGCGTGTTATTTCACTTGATCCTTGGCATCGCGCGCGTAATTTCACTTCATTTTTTTCTGTAGTCAGTGGCACCGCGCGCGTAATTTCACTCTTTTTTTTTGTGGCATCGCGCGCGTAATTTCACTTGAGTCTTTCTTTTTTTGGCATCGTGCGCGTGATTTCACTGGGTTTTCTCTGTAGACAGTGGTATCCGCACGTGTAATTTCACTTGATTCTTTCCGTAATCGGTGGTATCAGCGCGCGTAATTTCACTTGATTCCTTCTGTTTCCTGTGGCATCGCGCGTGTAATTCACTTGATTCCTTCTGTTTCCTGTGGCATCGCGCGCGTAATTTCACTCGATTCCTTTTGTTTTTGAGGGCATCGCGCGCGTAATTTCACTCGATTCCTTTTGTTTTTGAGGACATCGCGCGTGTAATTTAACTTGACTCTTTCTGTAGTCAGTGGTATCCCCGCGAGTAATTTCACCCAAAAATAGAGCAAACGTAAAAAAAAAAATAAAAACGCCTCAAAAAAATCACCCGGACGCTTACCATATTCGTAGAGCATGGTACAACCCATGATGGCTAAGCCAATGAAAACTCTCGAATTGCATTATCCAATGATTCATTTTTTAATAAATACTAGTTATTCGACACTTTCGAGTGGTATACCATGGAATATACCATGAATCACTTGTATTTTCTCGGTACACACACGAGCCTTTAGGTATACCATACCATAGAAAATAGTGACCAACACAATATTTGTGACATACGCGTGGCGCACGATAGAAAAGTTGCAATTGGATGCAATACCGTGGAATATACGTCTTTCCAGTATTCTGATTGTCTGTTTTTCTATGGCATGGTATAAAAAGAAATGAGAAACGACTTGAAAGACCTTGAAGGCCCTAACATAATATCCACGACACGAACATCGCTACGGAAAGGCCACTACGATTTCGACTAAATCTGCAATCTAATGGAGGCCTTATTCATTGCAGGTTTTTTTCGAAGTACAGCCCACTATTCTGAGAAGGGGTTGAGGGAGAAAAGAGAGGATATTTGGGAGACAGGTGGAGGGAGAGAAGCTTACAGAGAATTGCATGCACTCTATTCTTTTTCACGTAGCTCTGCCCCCGCCCCAACTTTCGCGCGGCCAAACTGAACGCAAAACGTTTGAGCGCCTTTTCCGGTTGTTCCACGAACAAGGGTTTAACTTTTGCCTTAGCTTGATTTCAGTTCCTTTTCTTGATAGATTTGTGTACACTGATATCGCAGCTTATGACCCAAGGTAAGCATAACGTGTTTCATTTCAACAAAAGCGGGATAAATTCGTAAAGTGAACGCAGGTTTCGATTATTTTTCACCAAGATTTATATTTTCTGCGATTGACGAGTGAAGTCATGCTCGCCTTTTGGTCACTTACGGCTTGTCCCGTGACTTCAGCAGATTACAGTAGCTCAAATGTTTGATCAATTCTTTAACGGTCCCACCATTGTACTCGCGAAGAAAGTAAAAACTGAGTTCACTAGCTGGTTGGCTTCATGTCCTACAAGTCACTGGGCAGGCAGCACTTAATTAGTATAGACCCATTTCAGTAATTCCCAATCTGGAGGACAATTCCTGTATTGTTCTATGGCTAGCTCCGTGAGCGGGCAAGGTGAATCAAATCCTGTGCGGTGATTGGCTACCTTAGCGGGCAAGATGGAGCTTTATTATATGCTAGCTCCGTGAGCGGGCAAGATCAGTCAAATCATGCGTTGTGATTGGCTACCTGAGCGGGCAGGATGAGCTTTTTTATATGGCTAGCTCCGTGAGTGGGAAGATGAATCAAATCCTACATGGTGATTGGCTACCCGAGCGGCCAAGATGGAGCTATCTTGCCCGCTCGGGACTACCCACCTTGTCCCTGAAAGCCATAGAATAAATCCTTTATTGACCAAGCTTGTTTGGTTAAGATGGCCTGATATTGGCCTTGTTCTTTTTTTTCACGTTTATGGACCTAGACTCCGTCTTGGTCCATGAACACACAAAAATAGAACTCGGCCAATATCCAGCGACCTTGACCTCACACTTGGTCAATAACCCATATTTTATTATACATTGTAGTCACCATCTGTCTTCTCATTGGCTAAAAGCCTACAGTTAATTCTGGGAAACAGCGCAACCTAAAGAGTTATTCACTATTCTGCCCTGGAGCAGATTAGTGAATCTGCAGGTTGCGCATGCAATGCATGATTTCCAAGAGCAATGTCAAGTTCACTGATATGTGGCATGGATGGTCAAAATAGCTTCTTCAACATAATGCATTTGTCCTTATTTTCTTTAAAACGATGTGTAGTAAAACAATTATTAGATTAGGTTTTTGTGATATCCAGAATAGTCAAGGTCTCAGTAAGTGTTATCAGCATCAGCCTTTGGCTTTGGCTGATAACACTCACCTCGACCTTGATATTCCGGATATCACAAAAACCTCATCTAATAATAATAATCGTTTATAAAGCTACTGCAGCTGTGTGGGTTGTGTGGGCAAAAAAGTGTCCGTCTTGCCGACTTGATTTATAAACAGTAAACAACAGTTGTAGTCATTCTTATTTTTATTTTATAGATTTATAATCATAAATTAATTCTTGTTGATTAAAACAAAAAACTAGTAAGGGTGACTTGTCACACTGTCAAAAATAAATGAATGAAACTAACTCTAGTAAGTACATGTAATAATGAAATAATTCCAAGTAATGTACAGAACTGGTCAGCATCAAGACATGTGAAGAATAATTCATACATGTGGTATAAATGTTAATGCAAAGGTAACATTGTGCCTAGCATATCAAAGATTGTAACTTGCTACAAACACTTATGCAAGATTCTGAGAACTCAAAAATCCAGTTACCCTAACCGTCACCCAGGGTTAATAATCCCAGATTATTAACCCTGACCCAAACCCTGATCCCTCACCCAAACCATAGTCCTGACCCAACCCTATTACCCTTAGCCCTGACCAAGTCCCAAGCCCAAACTCCTGGCCCAAACCATAGCCCTCAAACCCCTCATCCCTAACCAAATTCCGTTGCCCTTGGATTTTCACTAAACCTCCAATCCATCCCAAATCCCAAGCTTTTAAGTTCTCACAAACTAACTTCTATGTTTGTAGCAGGCTTGCGACATAAAAATGCATCATGGTGGATTCAATTTCTTTACCTAGTATAACTTCTCGTAAGTGGTGATTTCAACTGAAACGTGCGTCATTATCGCAAAAAGCCTAGGGTCTAATGGCTGCCCGGAACATGTACTTTACTTCAGCTAGTTAAAATGAATTTTTCTGTTTAACAAAACAATGCTTAATATTTTTCCAGTAATTCAAAACTCACGACATCTGCAAGCATAAGCTAGACTTGAATTTTAAAGCAGATTTAATCATGCAAAAAGGTTTTTGATTTCATGCGTTTTTTTTAAATCCAAACTGGAACATGCAGAACTCTCCAGGAGTTACTAGAGCATTAGTGGTTATTATGCAGGGTTACGTGTTACATCAGCTTAACTTTTAAAGTAAATCAAGAAGAGTTCATAATGTCCAGATTGTTTCCAATTGAATTTCCAATGATAATAATAAATACCAATTGATTGATCTTGTGATAAAATTCAAGTCTGTCCTTAATCCATGATATTCTTAATCGTTCGCATTGATATTCACAGACTGGCAGAAATCAAATTATTGAATGTAATCAGTTAATCTTGTCCAATTTTGCCAACAAGGTTTGTCACGTCACTATCTTTCTTTTCAGAGGACAAATCTAATCATATACAGAGGTGGGTCTTAGCATCAAACGAAATTTCTAATTTGTAGAAACTCTGAAGTTATTCTTACAAACAGAATAACTTTCAAGAATCTATTTTAAAACTTACAACTTCCTACAAGCTGTAGTTTTTGAATAGAAAAAATTCATCAAGCTATTATTTTGAAATAATTGCATTCAAAGCTATCATTTCTTTAATGATAGCGTCAGGCTATTATTTCTTAATAATGCTTGACTGCTGTTTTTAAATAATAACATTTTAAGCTATTTATGTCTTCAAATAAATAGCTTTGTTGCTATTATTTGTAGAAAATATGGATATTATATTAGAATTTTCATTTGATGCACGACTTAAATCTGTACACGACTCTGCTGTTTACTGAAAAGAAATAGCATGACGTACATAATATTAATAAATAAATAATTTATTAACTACAAGTCCTCCAAAACACTTTGCGTTGTCTTGATTGTCTGCCAACATAGTCAGCGATGCATCATTAAGTTGCTTTGCATGATCCAGTGATTTGCCTTTCTCCTGTTCAGCATCAATCTACATGTAGGATTGTTGGTGGAAACAACAAGACAAGATCACTATTAATAATTAATATTATTTGTCATTGATGCATTTTTCCCTTTCTTTTCTTTGACCGAGAGCCCACCATGTGACCTACACTGTACAAATAACTGCCTACAAATAATGGTCTGCTCATGCGTAGTACCGTGTAAATGTTTTTTGCTGCAAATAATATTCTGCTCATGCATAATTGAAACCATGCTGTTGTGTGAAAAATGGCAGATCGCTCCCCTGAGCTAAAGGGGGCAAGTTTCTAAGAAACTGTGGTGCTGCGTCGGTGGGAGTATTATAAGATAATTTGGTTTTAACAACTGGGTTGATAAAGTGAATTGGCCACCGTAAAGAGATTCGGAAGCTGACGTTTCGAGCGTTAGCCCTTTGTCGATTCGCTCTTTACGGTGGCCAATTTACCCAGTTGATAAAACCAAATTATCCAGGAATTTATTAGTCTTGCAAAAAATCAAGACTGCGAGACAACTTTTAATTTAAAAAAATTTAGACTGCGAGATGCACATAACTGCTGAAAATCAAGAGTGCAAGACCTCTGAAATTTGACAAGAATTTTGCAACTGTTTTTAAGGACCCGTCGCCACTGCAATTTTCCCTTTCGTAAACAAGCGATGCCATTTTCGCAACACTTAGAAAATTTCTCAACAAATTTTTCTCTACTAATATAAAGAAAAATGAAAATGTTACTAACCACCCAGTATCGAACCTGGAACCTCTGTTTCTTAACATCCCTCTTATACCACGACACTACCAGGTTCATCCGCCAAATTTCCGCAAAATTTAATTATAAAACGTGACATTCTTAAATGTTAATGATAGAGCTGCCCCAACCTGCAAATAAAAGCTAACCGCAAGCAAACCAGTGTGAATATGAACAATTAAGTATTTGGTGAGTGCGTTTTACTCCCTCAACAAATTATAACCAGTTTCTACCGTGTCCAGGCCTGAACAGAAGCAGATATGGCATCGTCCACTCTAAAAGGCTTGGTTGCTAATTCTGGCAAGCTTGGTTACCAATTATGGCATCGACCGTTAAAAATGGCATCGCTTGTTTACGAAAGGGAAATAGGCGTCGCCACTACTACAACCAGTTGCAACTGGCCATTTTATTTGGCTGGTTATCATTAGCAACAAAAGGGAAAGTATAAAATGAATGAACACACTTACTCTTCATATGTTGTCCTGTACTGGGAATCACCATCATCATCATGATTTGCATTAGGTTCAGCTCATGCAAACTTTGACGGCCTAAGAAGAAAGAGAGTGTTGTAAGTTATACTTGCATGTCCTTGCTGTGTCCTTACAAGTTTATACTTGTGGCCTGGGCACAAATGATTACGGACAGTTAGTTCAGAAGGGATCCTGTATGTAAATGCATCAAAAGGACCTGTTTTTGTTAAGAATATATAAACGGCTTCAACTACATGTACATGTAAAAGAGTATGTCAAATTTTAGAAATGGAAAGAGCATGATACCATTTGTGGCCACTGATGTTCAAGGAAAAACTTTTACGGTGTTTTGAATGTAAAAAAAGTTGACAGTAACTGGAGATCAAGGTCTTGCACTCTAACATATCTTTTTTTATAAGTTTGAAGCCTAAAATTCTGCATTTATTTATAACATTTCTCAAACATTTCTTGCATTTGTTTGTCAGAGTGTTAGGAAAGTTGGGTAATTAGCTACATGTATATTTTCTTCCTTGATTTTATAATTATTTCATATATCTTACCTTCAAGATCAGGGCAGCTAGCTTATTTTGCTCATCAATTCCTTTCAGGTTAATCTGACTGGGCTGCTGTGTTCTATGATCTTGAGACGACAGCATCATGATCAGCTACATAACAGGTAAAGATGGGGAAGTCCTTTTGTAAGCAGGCATCTCAGAGAACATTTTACATGGATCTAAATTATGCAAGAAAAGCAATCAGAAATCTATGTCATTTTCATTAGGTCCCTTGCTCTCTATCTCTTTGATTATCATTCTCAAACTCATTAATAATTTGGTTGCCCAGTCTTAATTAGCATAGATTTTGACGCTTTTACTTCTCTATTTACTCCTTAGTTTTTGTTTCGATTGAGAAGATATATCAAACACTCAAGACAGTGTTTCATCGGCTATCCAAATACCTCGAATTTCGTCAGAAATACTCCGCTGCGCATCACATTTTCAACTCTTTTCTCGGTGTTTGGTTATCCAGATGAAACACTGTCTCTTGTGTTTGATATA
The DNA here is from genome assembly GCA_964020085.1 of Micromussa lordhowensis. Taxonomy (NCBI): domain Eukaryota; kingdom Metazoa; phylum Cnidaria; class Anthozoa; order Scleractinia; family Lobophylliidae; genus Micromussa; species Micromussa lordhowensis. The sequence continues at coordinate 2,669,283 of OZ026608.1, read as the reverse complement.
TTACACGAAGACTGGTTTCCATAAGGCAAAGTCTGATATACATGTATATAAAATGTTAGTTCCACAGATGACATTGTTCAGCACTTTTAAATAAATCAAAATATTTCAATTCTGTGCACTGAGTTCAAGCAGAGTGTTTTTTTGCCACTAACTTTTATGATTAATATGCTCCTCCTTTTTATGTTGAGGTCAACAATTTTTAATTCTTATTTTGGCATTTAGTCAAATTGGAAGGAACATTCACTTCTAAGATCAATGATATCACACATGCATTTTATTAAGAACAATGAGTTTTACCTTGTGAATAGTGGTACTGTCTTATACTCGAGACTGTTATCTTAGCAATTATCAACCATAATAACCAGGATGTAGAATTTTTGTTTTTGAACTGTACCTGACTTGACTGGCTATCAAACTTGACTGTGCAGTATAGGCAGCTAGATCCATTGTCTTGCATTGGCTGGTCTGTTGGCCTGACTTGACTGTACATGGTGTACGGGCTGACATTGTGATCAGCTGTGGTCCTACATGTACATGTAGTTGGTCCGGGCTGCTCTGTGTAGACAGATCCACTCTCCTGCTTGGTCCTGATGGTCAGATTTGACTGCTCTGTATTGGACAACAGATGCTGGTTGTGTTTGACATATCTGCTGCACATGGTTACTGAGGACTGGAACTCTGTAGCTCACACTTTTCATGAAAGTATCATATCAAATAAACATACAATGTGAACTACAGCATGACTGAAATTCAAGGCAATGAATTTCAGTTGTGCTGCAGTAATTCACCTGTACATACTATGATTTATTTCACATGATTATCATCTTTTCATGGGCTAGAAGATTGTATCTTACATGCTCTCAGTAGCTTTATAGCTCTGATTGAGCAGTAAAACTGCAGTCCTGTTTCATGGGTTCGAATCCCATTGAAGCCTCGATGAATTTGGGTTTTTTTCAAGGTCACTCACCTTTTCTTAACAGGATTTGCTCGACATTTCCTTTCACAGTTCTTTTGGTATCAGAATTAAACAGTCATCACATAAAAACCAGGAAACTTGAACAGCTGTTCCTCTTTGTGATTTAAAAAGTGTATCTGCTCCAGAAGTGACTGTTACACTAATTTTGCTTTGTGGAGGCCAACAAAGACTGCGGCCTAATATCGTGGGTTTGAATCCCATTCAAGCCTGAATTTTCAAAATGTGTTCACTTTTGCTAAACACATTGCTGGCTGATCTGTCTTTACATACAAACCTACCTGTTTCTCAGTTCAAAACCCAGATACAATTCTTAAGAGCAATCATGTTCAAGAACAATACAAGAACGATTAGTTTTGAGACCGGTAGGAAACTGTTGAGTAAAAGTAGAGTGCAGAAGGTGGGGTTTGACTGAAAGAAGGCAAAGAACTCCTATCAGTGAAAGAACTGTGTAGAGTATACACAAGCAACAAGGAACTAAATCACTGAGAAGAGAGAAAGAACAAAGACATGATGGGAGACATACATGTACATGTACTTTGCCAGTTTGCTGGCAAAGTATGCCATGTTTATTTAATTTTTCAGCAGTATCAAGCTCTGGAAGGCAAGGAAATAGAGCTGGAGAAAATTTGTGTGCACTTTGAAAGCTAGTAAACTCCAGGACAAATGTGAAAGCACCAATTTGCACAAAGATATTAAGTATCCAGGAAGGAACAGTACTGTAGACCAGTTTGTGGGGTTGAACAGAGTGAAATCCTGTATTAAAGAATGAAATAATCATCAATTCTTGATACAGTGTATATGTATGTCAGGGGCAGGAGCTAAGAAACTGTTCAAATGGTGTTAAACCTGAGGCAGTGACTGTTGGGAGAAGGACAGCTAATTATGTATAGCAAACAGTTTAAACTGCTGTTGTAATGTTGCAAGTCATTAGAGAGCAGGTTAGTTAGGGGGTAGAGTTTCTTCCATATTTTTCAGCTGATTTTCCAATAGAGGAAGGTGTCATCATTAGAGAAAGGTTTCACAAGACGATTACACTGAAGATTACTCAAATGATGTGTTATTCAAAGGCGAAGTCCAAATTGTATCCCAGGTGTAAAATGCAAAATTAATGTGACATTGCAGCAATATTGTTTGATTGACTTTAACTGGAAACCAGGAATGGTCTTAAGTTGAGAATGTTCATCACTACAGGTGATTGCAAGCAAATTCAGCAGCTTGCGAGGGTGGAAGCAATGAACAAAGATCTGCAGCCTTGAAGAAAGGTAAGGCTTCTGAGGCAGAATATACATGTACATGTACCACTGCATGATTCCTTTTGGTATTTCAGAGACAGATACAGTATATAATCTAGACATGGAACTGAAAGCAAAATCCCTTATGCTGTTTCAGTCAATTGTAATTGGTTGAGTCTTTCTGAATGACAAGAGATGATCAAATGGTATTAACACTGTAATCAATGATGACTAGGACAATGAGTGAACTAGGAAGAACCATGTTGATTTTTGGTGCTCTATGTCAGCCACCTTTAAAGAAATGCAGAGTCAGTAGAATTATTGTTGGAAGTTCTGGAGGTACACAACTGTAACAAAAGATCCACTCCTTGACTCACATCTTTACCAAGGAAGAAAACTACAAGATTTTACAGGCCAGGGGTAAATTTAGGCAAGGATCCCAGTGACCAATACATGCACGGTAGGTTCAAGCTGTGGCATATGAGCAATTTGCTATGACAGCAGGGGCTGGTGTCTGTATAGGGCAGGTCTATTGTGTCTGACACAAGTACCTTCCAGCTCAGCCATGAAGCTAGACAGCATTGAGCAACAAGCAAGCTGCAGACATGAAACTAGTTTTCAATGATGTTTCAGTGATGGATAGCCCACTATCATTTTGACTAAGCACGAGACTGTTGTCTATCTTGCCTTATTTTCTTCCAAAGTTCCTTTTCCGGAAATCTTTCCACCTACATGTAGGAAATGTGCAGGATGTTGTGAAGTAGTCTAGTGCAAGGCTTGCTATTATTTGTTGTGAAACAAATATAATCCAGGTCACTCAGACAGTCGAGCACAATTTAAATTTGCAGATATTTATCTACAATGTACTGGCTGATCTTTAATAACTTGTAATGAAATAGGTTCTCCACACAGGCCTAAAATAATCTTCAGGTCCACTGTCAAGTTCATATTTACTGTAGCTCCACCATCTTAAAATAATTTTGCTGACAACAAGCTCCTTGCCATCTTGAATGAGATGACTGTTGTTCTCCAAAAGCCCCACTTTAATTTGTAAAAACAAATTATACAGGAGCTGTGTGTGGTTCCAATTTTGAGTGTGCATTGCTGTCTAGGGTGTGGGAGGCGTGGTGGCCTCAAGGTTAGTGCGCTCAACTCCAGAGTGAGCAGTCCGGGCTCAAGCCATGGCCAGGGACATTGTACTGTACATTTACAGTATGATCAATCAAAGAATGGAATAACCTGGATAAAGACCTTAAAGAACTGAAGAATGCCAAAGCTTTGAAAAAGAAAGTTATAAACAATTTATTTAGTAAACAAATTAGTAATATAAAATTTTTATAGAATGGATAATGATATTTTAGCATGTTTTTATTATTAAGAATCTTTAGTATTATATATATTTTTTAATATGTTTTAATTTTTATACATCAAATTATTATTCTCATTCATGTTAATTTTATGCATTGATTAGATTACTTTATAGAGGGCTACAGGGTCATCAGTTGTACTTAAACTGTTACGTGCTACGCTCTTAAAATAAAGTCATTATCATGATCATTATTATTATTATCATTATTATCATCATTATCATATTGTTATCATTATTATTATTATCATTATTACTATTATTATCATTATTATTATTATTATTATTATTATTATTATCATCATTATCATTATTATCATTATCATTATTATCATTATTATCATTGTTACTGTGTTCTTGGGCAAGACAGGTATATCACTGGGTACTGGCGAATTGTTGGGGAAACCTAACAAATTGCAGAGAAGTGACCTGCAATGGACTAGCATCCCATCCAAGAGGAGTAGAAATACTCCTAGCCGCTTCATGTTACAGAAACCGGGATAAGCTCCGGCAGCTATAAGCCAGTCATGGCTCCAAGGATTCACTTTTATTGGCTGCAATAGTATAACCTGGTACCACAGAATGATGAAGTAGTCATTGAAAGCATCAGTAAAGCAAGTAGAAGTTTAAAGTGAGTGATAACACAAGACAAAAGTTTTACAATCTGTCAGAAAGAAATTAGGGACCAAATTGTGAAGCTTCTGGTCACTGGTTGCACATAGTTGTTTTGTGATGATCATATGTAGACTGAACAAGTTCTTGCAGTCTGCGGTAGAGCTGTGAATGAACACACTGTTTTTCCAGTCCGTCTTTATTCAAGCAGAGATCTTTGGTCAGACGAAAACAACTTCTTTTAAATTAGTGTGTTAGAGTATAGAGCCCAAGCCAGGGTTGTCGCAAAGGTTTGAAGTAGGTACATTAGTTGTTGGAGTCTCGGTAGGAATCTTATTTTCCCCTTTCGAGGCACTGGACTTCCACCATAGCTCTCTGTCAGACTATTGCTTCCAGTTTGGCCTCATCCATGTCCTCAGATGCTCTCCATCTCTTTTCTTGCTGTTTGGCTCCATGATTATTAAGGTCTTGGTGTAGATGGCATATTTTTCTCAAGAGTCAGACACACCCTAGCCAGAACTCTGTAGCCAGCCAAGATCAAAAAGTAAATTGCAATTTGCTATCAGCCAGCAACTTTGGACAAAGATGCAAGCCCTTGGTGTGCAGAAGTTTGGCCTCAGATAGCCGCATATACATGTAATGCAGTACCTCAAGGCTGTTAAAGTGATGATCAGCCTAAAGCAATAGAGCAGAGACTGATACTGCAGGAAATCACAGAAAGATTTTTGGCTTCAGTTAATGTTGCAGTGGAGGTTTATTTGTTCAGAGCTGATTTTTCCAAGCTTGTCCATTTGATAACAAAAGTTGCATTGCAGTCCCTTCAGAAAATTCAGGTAAATGAGGTATTTGTTTGATACAGTTGTGGTACTTGTGTTCCAGAAAGAAAAAATATAAATTGCATGCTTATAATAGGACAGTACTTTTTTATGACACTCATCTTGACAGTGATTGTCTGGATGGAATACTCCTGAAAAGGACTTTTATTCTGAGCCTGTTAATAGACTAAGGTTTAAGGTTTTTCTTTTCAGAGGATTGGAAATTGATGTCAATACATTTGTACAAACTTGTACAAAATAATTGTGGCTAGAAGCCAGCACTATCGGCAGTCAAATGGACTGTGGACAGGGACATACAGGGAGTAAAAGCAAACCTTTAGAAAAGATGGGACTCCCCCTCTTCCTGACAATCATCTTTCCTTCTCAGTCCTTGGCAAGCTATGCAGCTTGCTCCCAGTTAAGTTAGGGCCTGAAGTTCTGCAGTCTTCCTCCAGGTGGATTTGGTACAGCCTCTTTTTCCCCCTCTGGCATCCATCTATGAGTAACCTTTGAGATGTTAGTGGTTTCTCTACGGAGCATGTGACTGATACAACACTATCTTACTTACAAGAAGAATTCCCATGTCCTCCTGCTCTGTCAGTTTGAAGAGCTGATTGCTGGAGATTTTTGGTGACAATGAAGGTCAATTTATCCCATCACCTACCTAGACCGCCTTACTGGTACTAGTTAATCAGCGAGTGGAATTGTGCCAAAATAAGCAGTTTATCGCTAGCTGCATCTTTTATCACAAGCCATTTGTAAGTGCTGGCATACACTGAGATTAGACATGTCTGACTCCTCTGATTCTGTAGACTGGAGTAAACTAATAGATGCACATGTAGCATGGCAAAACATTGCTTCAAGTACAACCTGGATTGTAGCCACTGCATTCAAACAAGTCATCAGGGTTAAGGGAGGAGTTCTAAGACCTTCTAAGACCTTGCAATGCAGTGGTTGTCAAGCAACCCAACGCTTCTCTCACAAGAATTATTCAACTCCAAATGGCAGACACACACTGTCAAGCAAAGAGGCACCCCTCAGACATAAATAAAGTTGCTGTTAGGTTTTAAGCCTATCAGGAAAGAAAATTATTTGTCTGCGTCCAAGTCATCCTGAGAGACTTCAATCCAGTAGAGTGAAGGAATGGTTGCACAGCATTCAAACAATCCCTCATCATCAAAATTAGCAGTTCCATTTAGCACTTCTTTCACTTCAGATCACCTCACTTGTTGCGTTTGGAGCCCTTGTCTGTTAGTTCCTGCTGTTTTGCTATATTTGAACTTGCAAACTGTTTGGTGTTGGTGTGACATCCTTCTTTGCTATATCAAGCTGTTTTGAAGTATACTGCCCACTGGTTTAGCATGGATAAGCGCTTCTCAGTTAGTACCATGGCTTCTGGAGGTCATCTGTGTTGTTTCTGGTTATCCTGCTCCTAGCAAAAGTTATAACTACACACTGTTTAGACAATTATCCTGGTGCAATGTCTTTTACACACTGCTGAAAAATGTTGTCCATTATTTTTCTCATCAACAGACAATTGGGTATATCACATCCTTCCAATATAATAATCCATATTCTTTTCAACTCTGCCGTGAAAAATGGATTTTAATTTGAGCTTATTGACAGACAATTGGCTTAAAAGCATCCAATGACAATCATTGGCATTTTGTATTTTGTTTCTGCCATTGGAGAAGATTGACAATTATTCACAATTCACAATGATTCACATCAGGCGAGCATGTTTTGCTTCTGGGAAATGTCATATTTGATAATTTTTAATTTGATCTCTTGGCAATTGGCCTTGACATCCTCTGTGGATAAATTGATATTAAATTATTTAAATTATATTTATACAGGCCAGCTGGGGTAGCCACATCAGTTTTTAAACTGTTATCAATGTGGACCCTGTCGTAAGCCCCATTTCCCAGTTGGGAAAATGATGATAGCAGATGATTTATTTCTTTCATGAATTTGCTTAAAAAAATTCAGTCAGCATCTAAATGGCATAACTAATTTGTCTTGTTACCTGTTTTTCCTTAGGTCACATTTGAAGAGGCTCTTTCCTTCTGACTGGTTGTCACTGGAAGTGTTGAGGCTTCCTGGAAACTTAAATGAGAGCACAGGATATTATTATGTTCATGTTTCTATTTATGCATTGTACAACTTACCATATGAACAAACCTGATCCAAAATCCCCCTGGACACTGACAGATGTAAACTTCATGTAGACCAATTGCTCTCTCATACTCCCAGTCCAGAGTTCCTTCCTCATGGCTCCTGTGATGTCATTACCCTCAGGACCACTTTGCACATCCTTGCTAAGCTGTGCAATTCAATTTCTATCAGATGATGCTCCCGAAAATGAGCTAGCCCCCGAAAGTGGGCCAGAAACATCTGGATTACTCACCTTATTTTAAATTTATTTCAATGTGCAGCTGGTTGCAAGTACACCCCCGAAAATGGGTGAGCCCCCGAAAATGGGCACAGTGCAGATAAACTTAATATTTCAAGCAACTTACCATTTCTCAAAGGTCCTGAAATTGCAAATGGTTAGCACTTAATTTATCTTGTTTTGCACTGTTCAACAATGCTTTACGCTATGCATAATTAGCTGTTAGGTTAAAAAAAATGACACAAGACACAGTTTTGTTTGATTTATTGTTTGAAATACAATGTATGTTACATGTCTTCTACAGTACATTATCTTTCACTAAAATGGGCATGCCCCCGAAGGTGGGCTCAGTGCAGATAAATATCCCAAGTAACTTACCTTTGTCCTGAAATTGCAAATGGTTAGTACTTAATTTATTTTGTTTTGCATTGTTCAACAACAATGCTTCACGCTATGCAGAATTTCCTTAAATTAATCTTAGCTATTAGGTTAAAAAAAATGACGCAGACACAGTTTTGTTGGATTTATTGTTTAATGTATGTTACATGTCTCCTACATTATCCACAGGACCTAATTAAAGGGACGCGCATTCCTATGTGAAAAATTTGACATCCTAAGAAACCTCAAGTGTTCTGTGTCAGTAAATGTCGACACCCCGATATGAACACTTAGGGTGCCCTGGATGGTACATGGGGGTTATTAACGGCTTGCTAACGAGTTATAGTCGATACCAAGCCTCTGTTTTGTAAATTAGCGCCAATTGGTGTTGTGAGCTGAAAGCCAAACGGAAGCCGAAAGAAAGCCGAACCGAAATCCGAAAGTGACCTTAAGTTACACCACGTACCTGATGCCAGGGTGTAGAACTTGCCCTACCTTGCATGGGTTGCTGTTAGACACCAATCCTGCTCCTCCTTTCCATGCTCATCACAAGATGATTGGCGACTATTTAAGCTATGGAAAATTTGGCGGGCAGGTAAAACTGCCGTGTCAAGACAATTGGCTTAAGTGTGAAGTGAAAGCAACTGTATGGGCCATTGTTGAAACTTGAAAAACTGACAACCAATGCTGAAGAAACAATTTAGCCGACAGTTGATTAACTGCCACAACAAGACAATTGGCTTAAACCTTAAAATGTACACAATGGCCCAAAATTTTGACTGACAGTTGTTAAACTGTCACAATATGACATCAGACAATTGGCCTATACGTGTATGTATGCAAACGAACTAAACTGAAGTGTGTGTATTGTCCCCTATATTCCCTTCTAAACTGCTTTGTAGTTCAAGAGGTAGCTATTAGCTAAAGCTAGAGTCAAGCCACTAAACTGCATAGGAGTAGCAAAAACAGCCTTCCTCCTTTCACCTGAATGACCTGAAATCTCCAGTTATCTACATTTTAAGTCATGTCTGGTTGAACCTTTAGGCCGAAATGGTTTAGTGAAAACTTTTTTTTGGAAAAATTTTGGTCGAAATAGTTTTACTTGATCACAGTCCCTGTCATCAAGAAAAACATGAAAAGAAAGTTCTTGTTGCGCAACTAAGCGGGACATGCAGTGCTGAAAATGTCGAGCCGAAGTGGATGCCGAAAATATCCACATAGTACAGCCAGTGTCCAGTTGAACAAAGTTGAATCTTGTCCGAAAAAATCCTTGTAGTAGATGCAGCGTCGAGTTGAAGAAAAGTCGAATCGTTACCGAAATAACCTGAAAAGGAACCCAATAGAAAACCTTAAGGGAGGAACCACCCAAAACCTTGGGGCCCAACTAACTAATCTAACTACATTTAGTTAAGCCGAATCAGAGGTTTGTTTGCCTCTGGCCGAAATTTGGTGGTAAGGTTCATCCAGAGCTTTACAGTATTAACCTCCCCTACCAACCCACAATCAATGTTACCAACCAACTGCATATGTTTTAGATATGCAAAATAGTCTCCTTCAGAATCTTCTAACTGACTCGTTCCCACTCTTCTCATCTGAGTAAATCGTAAGTAGCATTAGACAATGGGAAGGAGGAAAGAGAAGAGTTTACTTCTTCTTCCCCACCCTTCCATTATCCTCGCATCTTATAACGTCTCCATCAGAGTTGATCAGGTCAGAGTCAGGCCTTGTCTTGTGCAAGTGGACTGTATGGTTCTGAAGTGATGGAACCAGGCTTTTCCCCCTCCAGGATCAAGAATTACTAAAACAAAGAAATATAACAAGAACTTTAGACAAGGTGCGCTAGTTACAAGTTTGCTCTAGAAACTGCAACTCAGTAGACACGACTGACTAAGTTCTTTAAGTTCCTAGAGTAACAAACGGCGTGCACGACTCCAGGGAAATTATGCATTATTAAAAAATCTGTGAAAATGTGTCAAAAATTCTGTAAATTCTTTATGTGGGAAAGAATATTACTTGCACTAATGTGAAATACATTTTCCAAAATTCGCTCTAAAATTTTACAGCGAAGTTATTTTGGGATCACATTTGTTTACTGTGGTTTAAAAAGCCCGGCAAACCCTCGTCTGTTTTTTTAACGTAAATTGAATTACGGCTCGCAAAGTTTTCCGCGAACTTTCAAAGGGTTTATTGTAGTCGGGAAATGTTGATAGGAGAACCTAGATCATATGTACGGTTCTTTGCAACTAGAATTAAAGCGCATTTCTCGATTCAACAACTATTACAGTACAAGTCAGATAACTTTTCACGGAACGATGATCCAGTTTTTTTTTCTTTACATGTAAACACTATTTACTAAATCATGTTTTCCGAAACAGAACATTGTTTACGCAGGAGCTAACAGAAAATTTGATAATAAATATTAGCTCGCATCTTCGGATAAGTATGGTGACATTCCGAGGAATTTTCCTTTTACTCGCGGAATTTGGAAGCACAATAATAATCGCGCCATGTGTTTATTTATTTTGAATGATGCTGGTTAGTATTTTAAATGGCCGACAATGGACTGTAAAAATAGAGAACTCGTCAAAGAAAAGTAATTAAATTTTCTAAAGCGACTTGAAAAAATAGGTTAATCGCGAAAATTGCAAAACCACTTGAGAAACATTTAGGAAACCAGGCAAGGTTTCAGTTTGGCGGTAAAAGTCGCCCATCGCGCGCGAACTCTCCAGTCTTTCATCATTTCTGGAATTGTAAGGGAACTTTGAAGAAAATTTTGCGCAGAAAAAATATTTCAGCTACGTTTTTTAATTTGCCTAAAGTATAAGAAGAGAATTACGCTTACCTGTGGATTTGTGAACTGTTAACATGGTTTTTAATCCGACATGGCGAGAGCACGTGTTCAACAAGTACAATTCTGTGTACGGACCGATGTTTTAATTTTCGCCGGCAAATTCTCTGTACAAATACAAAATTATTACAATTAGTCACTGAAGAAGAACTGCTTGGTACATAAAGTTTTGTGGAGGAAAACGTCCGTGAACCGAAAAGTTTTCTTCCTCGTTAATTGAGAACATAAACTTGCGAATGGAGCAACATTCAGGAACATTAGCATGTGATGTTGTTTTGAAACATTTTGCGACCTCATACAATAATACACTTACATGTTTGTCCCAGTTAGCTTCCCGTAACTTGAAGAATATTGCTTAAGCTGGTTACATCGTCAATAAAGTCGGTGAAGAAAAGAAATTTCGAGCTTTTTCAGTAGAAATTTTTCATGTCCTTCGAGCTAGGTGTTTGGCGGGCAGTAAAAATTTTGAAAGCTGCGCCTTTTTCGCCCGCGTATCACGTGATCAATTACTCTTCGCTGATTGGCTTGTTTTGTTGCACGGGCTTTCCGTCGCTTACGTCATTGACTGTTGTTGACTCTCAATTTGAAGGAAATAAAACATCGTACAGTTTGAAAACTGTAACTTTAAGATGCTCTTGAAAATGTAACTGTGAATTCTGTGAATATTTCCCGTTTCCTCGCGTCATTCGAGGCTTTTTAGTAAACTTTCAAGGGACGAAGAGGACTCGTGAAATTGATTCATCCACCTGGGTCTGATTTCTTATTGGCTACCTGACCCACGTGGGTTAAGTCTGGCTTCTGATTGGTTTCTTTAATTACACTTGCTTTGAATGGTTTTGATATTGGTCTCTCGGGGTTTCATATGAACAAACACTCCAAAATACTGCACGAACTAGATTAATAAATGAACTCGCACGTCAGTTGTAAACCTTCATGCATTCTTTAATTTAAGGCGTCTGTCCTCTGCATAAATCACAGCACAAAAAAATTTTGAAAGCTGCGCCTTTTTCGCCCGCATGTTCAAAATTCTGGATTTTTGGTGAGTGACAGCACTAGATTTTCCATCATGTCTCGTAAGGGAAAGGCGCCCGATTGGAGAAAAAAAATTCTTCGTCTACACCTCCCAAACATACAGAAGAGAGTCTTAATAAACTATTGTGTTTTTTAGAGCTTATTTTGTATTTTATATGTCGTTAGAGCTAATATGCTAAGATACTTCTGTAGAAAAACCTCACAGTACAATGAAACGTGTTTATGGAGTTAAACCAATCTTGTGCTAGCGTGCGCCTTTAGCACCTGAAAAATGCTCACTTGGGAGAGGATCCCGCTCATGGAAAATTAAAACAGGTGTTTCTTGACTAAGCTTGCAAACACCGTTTGAGCAGTAAATCTCATCATCTTGAACAGGAGCCCATGTTTTGAAGTAGTCCACGCGAGTGACTCTGAGAATCCATTTAATTTCGTTAAAAGCCATGTCCTAATTCATTACTTCAAGTTTCCCAAAACCTTTACTGCGACTTCCCGGCAATTTATAACCAATTTTTGTCAAAAACCTTCTTAGCACAAAAACGCAAGCCTTATCAGTTCTGTTCCAGGTTTTTTATGGTCACGATAAAATACAGATATATCGATAAATACAACAGTTAATAAAAAGTAATTTGCCGTAGGAGATTGATGCAGCAAGCTGCTGGCAAGTATCTTGAAAAAAAAGGAAAGGAATTTGCTTGGAGCCTCCGTTGGGTTATCTTTATGTAAGAAACATGTAAAATCGACGTTCTTTGGTGCATTAAAAAGTTTCCAAAACGTTTCTAACTTTTTAACATTTTCCGTGCCATCTTTAATATTATCAGTAAATCTAGGTAACGACAACAATAATCCTGTTTTTGACATAGAAAATCTCCAACCTTTGGTGATTGGCTCTAGTATTTTTTACAATCGCTTTGACTTTCGATTTCGTGGAAAAATCAGTAAATTTACATAATTATCATCTTTGTCACTAAAATTTGAACAAAGAAATTTCACATCGGGACTGTAAACAAGAGCCTAGTGAATTCTCCCGATTTCAATTAACCCAGTGTGAAACGGCAAACCGTTGTGAGTCAGTCACGAAAACATGAAGTCGGACAAGTACATTTGTCTAGTACATTACATTGATTAAGCCACAAGCCCTGAGCCCACCAGGAATCTAACATCAATAATAACAGATAACATACAAAACCAATAAGCTAGATCATACAGTTTTTTTTCGACGTTTTGACGAAAATGCAGTTTAAATAATTAATCGTACGTATAATGCATTGTTAGTCGCCTGCTATATGTATACTAATTGTGTTTTCAGGAAACGCACTACCTACAAATTTAAAGTCGTGTGTTTGTCAGCAGTAACAAGATATCTTCACCGCCGCTGGCTTACATGTCAAAAATAAGCTTCGCTCGCCGAAGAGTGAAAACAAAATAATTTTGGTGGGAAAAGAAATCAAGAAACGAAAATAGCTCCAATCAACTTTTGTACATGTAAGTTTTGAAGTCACTCTGTTTGTGAGTCATTATATCAAACTTATCGTATAAAAGTAAAGTCAGTTACAACCAAATGAACAAACCTTATAAGAGTATTTAAGTATTGCTAGAAGTACAAGTAAATGTTTTAATCTAAAGACATTTAAGCATGTTAAACTTCTTTTGAATATTTACATAAAGTACTAACTCCGCAGACTCGCAGTTAATTCGTTATCAATTTTGTTTTCGCGTGATTTCCGTACCTGGGGAAAAAATTGACGTCCCTACAACTAAATTATTGTACATTAAAATTTTAAAAGTGGAAAGCAAAAGCAAACTTGTATGCATTCTGCGTGAGGTGGAAATAGTCATAGCGCTCGCTATATATGTGGGTGTTTCAACGTTAACTTGAAATAACGCTAATGAAAATGTGTGGGTTTTTGTTTCTTTGTTTATTTTTTAATCCTAACAGCAAACAACACCGGTTTGCGATTTGTGGTGTAAGTTAGCTTTCCGTTTTTGACATTATATTCCATCATTAGTTTTCCATTATTTGCTATTATTTTATCCTTAAGATCCCTCTGCAAGGAAACTCCTTAAATTGTAAATTATTAAAAATCAAACAGAGATCGCCTTGATTACCAGCGGGAAGCGAGGGACACTTCCTTGGCCGAATGACTTATGAATATATAATTATCACGGAGGTTCTAGACACCCTGTAGGAGTTCTATAATGTTTGGCCCCATGACTCGCTGATGACGCTCATTTTTGAAGTTTTTTTCTAGGCTAGGTGCAGTAAATTAATCAAAATTGATTTTTTTTTCAATATATTATTCCTAATTTCAAAATTTTCAAATCTCACAGATTAAATATTTGACCAATATTCTTTCTGATTCGGGGTTATCATATCACAGTTTGCATAAACATACGGACTTGCTGTGAAAGCAGTAAATGTTATTATATTAGACCTTACTTCCAGTCCACAAATTGAAAACAGTGCGCTTTGCCTACCTAGAATGTTCTTCGCTTTATTATTGGCACAATGAATCAGCTTGAGGTATTAAATTTAATGTATATTGTACTAACGTGCCAGCTGATAGAGAAAAACATCATCCATCAGCCCAATTGTAGCCGTTTATTTTATATAAACCCAACTTTGTGTTTCATGTAAACTGCTTTAGACTATTGCCTGATTTCATACCGTGAAGGACTAGGTACGAGTCTGTAAATTATGGGATTAGCAACTATTGATTCACGTAGTCAAAAAGAGCACACGGAGATTCACAAAATCCCCAAGTTTGGTGTTAATCGGGCTAGTTTTCACTGAGATAAAGGCATTTAAAAACGTAAAAAATTTACAAAGAAATGTATGGAAATCCGGACAAATTTGTGAATCTCGGTGTGCTCTTTCTGACTATGTGAATCAATAGTTGCAAATCCCATAATTTACAGACTCGTACCTAGTCCTTCACGGTATGAAATCAGGCAATAGTGCTTCCTTTTTCCAGCCTTTATGTGCGGCGAAATGCCAAGAAGCTAAAAAAAGAAAATATTTTTTTAGCACTCTGTGTAGCCTTGCAAGCCCCCTTTCTTCTAATGTCATTCGAAAAAAAGTTGAAAATGTTTTTAAGTATATAGTTCGTAATCCGACTAGGTCTATTTCATGGAAATTTGGGAACATTTCAAAACACAAAAACCACAACCGTTTTTGTGTTTTGAACACACCCTGTTCCAGACCCTCTCGGTCAGTGGAAACGATCGAAAAAGCGGGCGGGCCATGAGCGGGGTCTCCTTTTTCTCTCCCAGACCCCGCTCACCCTCCCGCGTTTCAACCCCGTTCCCAGGGTCCTCTCCTACTCAGCCCCCGTGGCGCCACGGGGGCCGAGCAGGAGAGGACCCTGGGAACAAGCTTGCCTGCGTTTTCGATAGTCCCTACTGACCCAACCTCGTTCCCAACCCTGGGAAACGAGTTTGCTACTGACCAAGGGCCTGAAACAGCCTGGTATGTACACCAACGTAGAAGAAATGGTCCAGGTTTGTTTTAAGGAAAATCATCACCCTTGCTTATAAGAAAGGTATTAAAATTGTCACCAAGTGTCCCCTAAGTCATAATGATCGACGTCAACTTGAAAAGGGTCACGCTAAGTGACTCTTTTCAGGCAAGTGCTCGTTAAGTCACACAAGTGCTCGCAAATTGCGCTAGAACATGTCACCAGGCTGGTCATCATTGAAGAAGAATTCAGTTGAATTTCCTTCTCTAGGTCTCCCAGTGGTATTAAAGAAAGATATTATTGCACAGTATTGACCAACTTAACACGATTCTCTCCTTCCTTGGACTGTATTTTGACATTGAAGGCCGATCAGAGAACGGTCCACACTGGTCCTTTGAGTTGTTTGGTCACATGTCGGCTTCAACTGGAGGGTGGGAAGCCCAGGGGGGGGGGAACTCCCATAGAAAAAGGAAGGGGTACTCGTCGTACCTTTATGGGTTCAAAAAGCGGTTTTCATACCTCTTAGGGAGTTCACCTTTAAAAGGTCCACAGCAGGAGCCCAGGGTACCCCCCCAAAAAAAATATGACAGGAGATATTTGACAATCTACAAAAAAGGATCTTGGTACCTTAGGGGTTCTTTTCGAAATTTCCGACGGGCACCCCCGTACTATAACGGCGTTTTATATGGGAGTTCCCCCGGGTGGGAAGTCGTCAAACTCGATGGTTTTGTATTAATTATTATCAGTTTGGTTTCCATACCTCAGTAAACTGCTACTATGGTTAACTCTGAGTATATATTTACAATTACAGGATTACTGCAGTATGATAGCAGTAGTTCTAGGCGTGGCTCTGTTTACGACGATATCACAGGCGGATGACAAATGCAAGGGAGGAAACATCAATCAACATCTTTGTCAAAAGACATGTAACTTGACCAGTTGTTCCTGTGATATGACAGATATTTCACCCTTCACCAGCTGTGCACAAAAGTGCCATTTCTTCTCTTCTTGTCCTGAAATGGTTTGTTCTGGTAAGCCGTATATATTTTCATGTAAAGAGAATCAATATTTAGTGATTAATTCGAGCTCAAGATCTAGTCGCTACAAGCATGTCCTCCAAGGCGGTATTCACTCAGTGGATGCTACCTGATAGCGTTTCAAAAGAGACACTAACAGCTAAGCTCCCCGCCTCTCTTGCATATCACAAATCCCTGGGCTAGGTTCTAGAGGTCCAAAGTAAATCAGCGTATTTTAAATTAGCGGCGGACCTTTAGGGGGGGAGTAGTGGATTCACAAGTGAAGAAGGATCCTCTCTTGTTCCGAAAAGGTAGAGCTAAGTTAAGGTGGAGCATTTTTGGTCCAAATTGAGAGATGGAATTTTAGGCGCTCTAGACCTTTCCAGTTATTTTTTTAGCAAAACGGAGTTGAGGGGAAACTGCAGAATTCAGCGGCTCTTGAATCACCTGCTTGCCCTCGAGCTGAATCCTTTTGCCCATACTGTAATATTTCTTTCTTTTTTTCGTTAGGGAGACACGCTTGTTCGCAGAAGTGCTTCTTTGGTCACTGTAACATGGAATGTGCGTCCAGTCAGTTCTGCTCACAGTCATGTGTATGGAAAGCCAGATGTGTTCAGATCACGTGCTCATCGGTCATTTGTCACCAGGTCTGCGCAAACTGTACAATGGAGTGCACTAGGGGAGTGGAGAGGTGCGATCAGATGTGTCTTGGGGGAAGATGTGACATGACGTGTCAAGCCAAGCATTGCAAAAGACAATGTTTCAAAGGAAGATGCAATTATATCGGGCGTTCACAGAGTAAGGCAGCAATTCTGCAAAGTGGAACGTTAGCTGTTCTGATCGCTTCCATAAGGCTCTTAAACTCATAGAGAACAAGATGTAGTGATAAATATCAAGGAGACAATCAATCAATCAATTTATCAGTGTCCAAACGTTAGATGAGGTTGCTCTCGCGCCATATCCGAGCTAGCGGGCTCAACCTTGATTCCAGATTCTCTCTCCTTTGCCTCCTTCCCGAAGGAGAGAAAGACTGGGATCGAGGCTGCCAGAGGTTAATGTGCAGCTGGCCCGGGTTGTTTGAAAGGTGGATAACGTTGTGAATAACTATCCACGTGGTTTGTTTTGTCAACACTGGATAGCGATTTATCCGTTGGATAGTGTTAATTAGCCTTTCAACAACTGGGGCCTGATGTATAAAACGCTTGACAAAAGTAAATATTAAGAAAATAGAAAATATTCAAATATAAATATCATTAAAAATACATACATGCTTCAAACATAAACTCTAGTGGAAAAACAACACTAAGTAGATATACAACTCAAATTAATTTAAGAAAAAATTATACCAACCCAAATTTAAGGGGGTCTTATACCGTCAGATACAAATTTTTCTCCAAAAAACAATCTCTTTCGAAATATGAAGATTCAACATCTCGCTGAGCATTTGCAAAACGTATTCTGAAACGATTTTCCTGTAATTACTCCTTGATTTATGTTTCAATTAAGAAATCTGTACATTGGTAGCAATATTTTAACATAGCAATGCCTATAGCAACGGTTGCTTACAGTCCAAATTGTAAAATGGATTTAATTCGGTACATTTTAATTACACTTGACAGGAAAGCTTTTGAGATGTGTTCTTATGCGAATGTTACATCATGGCCCTGAACATTTTTCGGTGCCATCTTATACGTCCCTTATGGAACATTTATGTAAAACCTTTCGATATACTCCTCCCCCGTCTCTGCCCCATTCCCCAATTTGGGCAATCGGGAACCCAAGTAAAACTGAAAAGCAGTATTTCTCAAAACGACCAAACAGACAGACCTCACTAGTTAGATGGAAAGTGGAATGAAGTTTATATTTTCGATATTTCCGTCTCATCGGCTTAAGTAAAAAATATATTTTTAGTCAAAATACTTTTTTTTACCTGTTTGGACACTTCAATATTGGCACCACAAACACGACGACGAGATGAAGAAGAGAGCAAATTGCTGAAGTCTAAAAATCTAACATGGCAGCCATTACAGAGTTGGTGTCGAGAGTTGCTCACTTCCTCTGGGAGGCTATCCGATAATGCATTTCGCACACACCGGAAGTCTGAAACTCTTGAAGCAGATGCAGATCACGCGGAAATTTCAAATTCACGTGTTAGAAAAGCTTATCTTTCTTTTCTTCTCGAATCTGTCAACAGTTTGATGCCATTCTTCTCTGATTCGTTGAGTACAACATCTTGAAGGAAGGTTTATTTGAAAAACGTTGGGCATTTTTCGGTTATCTAAAGTTGGTAACTTGAATTTATTGAGCGTTTGAGCAAAAAGAGAAAGAAGTGATAGAATTTTTTGCGTACAGTAAAACAGCACCGTCTGACCTCTTGAACGAAACGGGTCAATGATTCTGTTTGTACGTGCTTTGACAATTGCATGTTTATTTGATGTTTCTGGCAGTCCATCAAAAAATTTTCTGGAAAGCATCAAAGGGATATCTTAACTGCCATCTCCAACGAAATCTCGTATTTGCCAAGGTAAGGAGGCAATCTTGCAAGCACTTTGAACTGAGGAAGAACACTGAGATTTAAGCCTTCGTGATCGAATTCAGGTGAAAATCACCGGATCTACTTGGAGCTGTACGCTGCACCCATCGGTGAGTCTTCGCAATTTTGTTATGTTACAATCAAGTACATGCAATTTGAATACAGAAAGAACATTTCAAAAGATTCTGGTTTTGTTTGAACGATGTACGCTTTTATATTAGGCTATTGCCGGTTGAAGAGTTCTTTCCAGACGTTACGACGCAGCTTACAAGATTAAAATTTTTACCAAAAAATTTCGGGTGTGTTGTCAAGTCGTTGTCTAGGCCAAGGGTTGTTTCTTTTATACTTTAGTAAACGATTGTTGTGTCAGTTTGAAGGTAAAAACCGAACTCGTTTACTATCAGAGAAACACCGGTTTATTGCGGTGGTTTTATGCATCTTGAAGACGGAGCTCTTGTGTTTGATCTTTCAAAGTATTGCTGTTGATCAATATTTTTATGAGGTGCTGCTAGTTTTTAGATTTTGCGAAAAATTGGAATTGGGGATGTATTTTTTAAATTCTCAAATTTATCGGTGCTCGTTGAAGTCAAGACAGTGTTTACATGAAAATCATAGCGAAATATCCTTTATCACGCGAATTTCTGAATTTCTTTTCCACAACGACGATGCCATAATGTTGGTTGACAAAACTTTGTAAACGTACGTGGGGAACGCTTAATTAGTAACAGAGTCTTTAATTCGAGGAAATGTCCGAGGAAATGTCCGAGGGAAAAGGTCACCGGCCGGGTATCATTCAGCAACCTGGAACAATCATGTGTAGATGTCACAGAGGAAGAGGATTTACCAGGAGGATTAACTTAAAAGCACTCCTTTCTTTTCTGTTCTGAAAAATAATCCTTTTATCTACTACAGACTAACAAGCTGATATTTTTTCTACCCCCCCTGGAATGAACGGATAAATTCAAAAAATTCTGGAATGCCCATTGAAAGTGAAACTTTCTTTTGTCTTTTGTGTTTTGTTTTTCAAGTCATCTGATGGCAATTATGTTATTTGTTGTTCTGGAATTTGGCGCACTATATCGAGAAATAGACCTTTTCAGGCCCCGTTGGCACTTTCGGTCAATCTTATTATTTTTTATCTTTGGACTGATCTACAAACCGTGCATGTTTTTTAAATTACATTATGAAACCATGGTACTGAACTGAAGAAGCCGTGACCCGCTCTCAGAGGAGTTGGCCACGAGAATTTTGGCGAGGTTCCCATCTTAAGCAAAGTACATCAACTCGATGGCAAACTCGTAGCTGTGGAATTTCAGTGTTTCTCTAATTTCAAAGCAACCTTTTCGAGCTTTCTATCGATTTTTGAAAAGACAATGAACGTTGTATGTGATTTGTCAAAGTTTGGAAGAAGGCAATTTGACAATTTGTCTTTATTATTGCTCATGTTACAGGCCAAGCCCTCGGGACGGCCAACCCGGCTTATGATCCTCACAAAGGCCATTGTTCACAGTTCTTTTGTACAAACAAGTGTCATCATTTGACAGTTTGAGCCGGTGGAATTTATTCAAATCAAGGTAAATGTTCAGTTCGTCGATTTATCCAGTTTTGCGATTGCCCAAAAAGTCTATTCCATAGCTCCTTAACTTAAAAACATATTCGCTGTAATATTTCTCGCAACAACAGACCTATTGTCTCTAAAAAATGAAAGCTTCAACAGTTCCGAACAATAGTCAAGGGTCTGATAACACTATAACCACACTGAGATTTCACAGGTTGTCAAAATTCAAATGGGAAGAAACTATTACCCTCAGAGCGTCAAGGTGCACGAGCGACGAAAATGTGTTTTTCGAATTACTTGAAAAAAAATCGTGTTTACATGTTCGTCTTTGCGTGTTGGGTTTCAAGAGTATGATAAGCGTTCGTTTTACAACTGTGCTGATCTCTTTGGGGTAATGTGAGCATTTCCTAGCAACGTTTTGACCAAATTCATTTTCTCTAGTATGCGGACAGGTAGTTTTCCCGCGACGAGGTTAAACTTAACACCATTCTCAGTCAGGGAAGTCATGTATGTCTTTGTCAGTGTCAAATTCAATCCTGTGGTTGATACAAACTCTGCAAAGACGGTATTACCTGAGAGAGACAATGGAGAGAGAAAAGCATGCCGTGCCTCACACAGCATTGCATTGTCACAGTCAACAATGATATTAAACGGAAGGATCTTATACTTGTTTGAAGTTTCTTCAATCTTATCTCAAGCGGAGTTACGCAATCGAGGGACGTTTGCCCAGAGATTAACAAACCGCCCGATATAAACAATCTCAAGATATCCGTCGCACCTGAACTATGCCTGCGGTATCTAGTTTATAAGTATTAAAGAAACAATCCACTTTGACAAAGACGGTACATCTTTTCTTGCACTTGTAACAATATTGAAGTGGAAGAAACGCAACAACACATCATTACGTAATTTTTTGGCTTGTGCGGATAGGGCCAAACATCTTCCATCAGTTTTCGGGCAGTTTTGATTTTTGGATCTACTGTCGACTAGATTCTTATCTTTTCGTTGAAACATTCAACCAGACCTGTCATCAGAGTAGTAAAAGGTAGCGCTTATTTGATTAAAAGTTTAATTCTCGTGTAAATACACTTTCCAAATGTCTGACTAACAGTAAGGAGAGTTTTCATGTTTATCCAGGAGCTGAGAAACGAACGAGAATTTTGTTACAACCTTTCGACTGAGTAATGGGATTTTCTTAAGGAATAATTTAATCTACATTGGCTGTCTATTTTCTGTTTATCACAGTTATTTTGGGCTCCAAGATAGCCGTGGGCACTGATCGAGATCGCATAAAAACCGATTGGTATTTCCATGTTTCCTGATATTTCAAACCATTCCGCATTCCGCCATCTTTTACGAGAAGTTAATTACCAAGTCTTCCCGGAAGCCAGAAAAGACAGCTAGATGAACAATAACAGGCACATAATAATGGGCAAATAAGTAGCTGTAGGATTTATTTATTGCGTTTGTACCAAACAAAAAGCAAATTTTAGACAAAAATCATTGCGAATGACTTAGGTGTTAGCAAACTTTCTGAGCTTCAACCCAATAAAGTCGGGGCGCCATCTTAGATTTGGAAAACAGGGGGACCTGGGGAGAGAGGAAACGCTCTGGCAGCCAAACACCTACATTGTAAAGGCTACCAATCGATTTAAAAATATCACAATCAGTCTAAATATACGAGAGATACGATATAATCGTCTCTTACTTTAGGAATATGCTTCCAGGTTTTTGGCAATTATATAAGCTCAAAACACAACTGAGATTTCCCTTCTGATTGCCCATACACCCCTTTTATGCACAGTTTATAAAATTAGATATCTCATCAAGACTGTTTCCTGGCTTAAGATTTTCTTTTTCTCGTTAGCGCTCTGCATGAAGGTGATTGATTGTGTTCCGACGTGAAGGAGAAATTGTTGACGTCAGTCTTGAATTGTAAAATGCCAGAGAGCGTTAGCAACGCTGTGCTACAGCATTTACTTCTGTCCACCTCCACAGGGAACTGCACAAGCGTCTTGTGTGAGTACCCTGTGGTCCTTCTGAACTTCTCAGTGTTTTCAGGCAGTCTTTACACAGTTGAATCACCGCCAACGAACACCTCCCGGGACACATAGTCATGATTCGAGGGGAGGAGAGAGGAGAGGCTAGACAACCTCGTTCCCAGTGCCTCTCGTCTTGACGTACCGAGGTCGAGGGCTTGACTGCATTCATATTGATTCTCTTGTTTTTGTTTCAGACGATAAAATGCTAAGGATCATCCTCATCTCAGCTGTGTTCCATTTCGTCTTGACTGTCCAGTCATCGCCTACCGATAAATGCAACTCGGTAAAATCAAACACGTGCTTTCAACAGTGTAACAGCACTTCATGTAAATGTGCATCAAGTGACGGGAATCATGTTTACACTGAATGTGACCAAATCTGCGAACGTAACAAGTGCAAGGAGATCACTTGCTCATCCGGGACTTGTTACCAGAAGTGTCATGACTGCCAGATGGAATGCACCAGTGACGTCGATTATTGCAATCAGCAGTGTTTGTCGGGAGCATGCTCGTTTAAGTGTAGCGCCAAACGATGTGTACAAGAGTGTGATGGGAAGACATGCAAGCACTTGCCCTCAGACCACGAAGAACCTTTTATACCGCGTCTCTACTTGGTTATTTTAGCGGGATTGTTCGCAGCCACTACCATTTTGACTTGTCTAGCGCTAGCTTTGTCTTGTAGCCAGTTGGGATTCAGAAGAAGGAGAAGAAGACCTGCTCCCCTTGTCAAACGTAATCTTGGCAGCAGCATCAGAAGTTTTCTGACGAAGTCAACAATTGTGTAGTACAGGAGGGAGCACAGAATAGTTAAGTATAAGAGGGAACACAGGGTACCCAGTAGTGTAGTACAAGAAGGAACACAGGATACCCAATAGTGTAGTACAAGAGGTAACACAGGGTACCCCAATAGTGTAGTACAAGAGGGAACACAGGGTACCCAATAGTGTAGTACAAGAGGGAGCACAGGTTACTGAATACTGCAATACGAGAGGGAACACAGGGTACTGAATAGTGTAGTACAAGAGGGAACACAGGGTACTGAATAGTGTAGTACAAGAGGGAACACAGGGTACTCAATAGTGTAATACGAGAGGGAACACAGGGTACCCACACAACTCTTGTATAGTTCCCTGTGGAGGGATCCGAAGTAGCTGTCGTAATACTTCATGTACGCCAAATGTAAGTGTCGCTTCCGATGAAGACAATTGTGCGCTGAAACGTTTTTTGTAGTGTAACGTTCAGCTACAGTTTATACCACACGTGATGTGCATGAAGTAACATTGTCGTATAAGAAACAGAATTCTGCAAATTGCAGTTTGTAAATGTAGCTATGAAAAACAACATAAAGACGTTAGATGTTTAGAAAAAAAGGTATTTGCCCAACATTAAAAATTAGAGACAGAACCCTATTTAAAGGAAGGAGATTCAAGCCTATTATGCCTATTATATTCCCTTCAACAAAGTTTCATTTTAAAACTTCCAAATAAAGGTGTTGCATGTCGTTTCTTGCCTTTGTTATATTTACTCATAATTATAATAATTAATTCCTCAAAACAAGAATACGTTTTGAGCAAAATAAAGGCGTACAAAGTTGGCAGGCTTTCAAATAAGAAGATTACCTTGAGGGTTTCGGGATTACCTAATGTTTCAGATCAAGTATGGCCCACTCTTCCACTTTTACAGTAACAAAACAATATCTAAATGGAAAAACGAAAAGGAGGGTCGCAAACTTGAGAGTTTGCTAAGGGGATGGTGGGAAACGCGCCTCGGGGAACCATCAGAGGAACCCCTGGGAGTCCCGATGGGGTACTTTGGGTGCAGACGGCTCTCTGTGCCCGAGCCCGGGCGACAAAGGATTGTCCCTTGACATCAAGAAACGAAAGGGAGGGTCGTAAACTTGAGAGTGTGTGGAGGGAGTGGGGGAGGGCCCCTCGGGGACCCAGCAGAGGAGCCCCTATGGAAATTTTTTTTGCACTGCGTGACATCGACGCGAGCGTTGTTCATTACAGTCTGCTCCTATATGACAAGTATTAAATGTTGTTTTCTTTAGTTGATCCCAAGGTCACTGAATTTAACAATGATGGCCAAGAGCCAGAAAACAAGGAGACAAAAAGAAATACCATCCAATTAAGAATAGTCCGTGCTTTTAAACCTTGAGATAATTTGCTTATCTGTAACTGAATGCATTGTATTGACCATTAAATAAATAACATATCTTTTTAAGTTAGAAGTTATCATGACAGGTCTGGGTAGAATTCAGATCATTTTTTTCTGCGCTTAACACGACATCAAATTAAACAAACCTGAGTAAATTTTAAGACATGTAGGAAATTCAAAGCAAATAATAATAAACAAAACGTGCTTGTCAGTCACTGAAACAGAACACTTGATCGAGTTAGAGTTCTTGAAATAGAAGACTTGATCAGGAGTTCTTTTCAATCCAAGTAAAAGGAACAATCTAGCTTACGAGGTAAGTACTGAATTACAAACATGTGTTGTGCCATGCCCATAGCTCGAAGCTGCAGCTTAGAACATTTGTCGTGAGCTATGTAGTACTGAGTGCTTTTGACCTTAGGAAAATCGACCGGAAAAGTGTTATTCATTTTTTTTTTCAATACCAAGGTGGTGTTTTCTTCGCGATAAACCTTCATCTCAAGTCTTCTTTTCTTAGTTCTGGGTCAGTGTCAGGGGGAATGGTGTACGCCGCTCTCATAATTACGCAGGCATTGACGATATCCATGCCTGCTTCGGGATAACTATCGTCTGTTTTGACGTCGCTTCCTAAGCCGTGGCGCTTTGACTGTCCACTTGATGCCTTTAACCTTTCTGAAGTACAGCTTTCACTAGCTGGCAAACTTACATCTTTGTGTTCATAATCATCTGCTAGAAACAAGTCGGTAGTAGACAAGGAAAAGTAAATCTTGCCTCAAGAGATACTGCTGGTGTAGTTGCGCCGGTTTAAAGGTTTCGTTGCTACAACAGCGCTTTACTAAGTTCCATTCGACTGAAATTTTCGATAACAGGTTTGGGGGTCTTCCGCGCACCTAAGTTAAAAGTAAGATACTGTCACTTAATCTACCTAAAGGGGAGGTTCTGCTTCACGGTTTTTTATGTATCTAATTATAGGGGAAGATTGCTTTGAGCTTTTTTTCATTACTTCTGATGTACAGGCATTCTTTTTTGAACTCGGCTTTGTTTTATCTACTGATAGGGGCGTTTCTTTGAGGCAGAGCGCGCTCGAAGCCGGCCGGCAAGTCTTCTCTGTTACCAAGTAAGTCAGTAACAGTTGTGAGTCGTTTTGTTGCGCTTTTGGAGTTTAGAAAGGGCTCATAGGCCGTTATATCTTCTAATGTATCGAAGAGACCTATACAAAAGCTTTACCAAGTTGCTTATAAATATTAGTTGACATGCCAAGTCAACTAACACATGTCTAACAAGGTGTTTAAGAACACTAAAGTTTTCATGTGGTGTTCTGACCTTTTTAAGGTGGCTGCGATCGAGTACTTGTGAGATTTGTAGTCTTTAGTTTAAAGCGAAAACAAGGCAAAGAAGTGTTACTTGACATTTGAACTAAAACAGGACTTTCTACTATTTTCAATCAGGATAAATTAAAGTTGAGTAGAAGACTCCACTGATCGAAATCTAAGATCTTATTAGCTTTTTACAAACTAAAGGTAGTAGATTATCATAGATTATCATAAGAATAATAGGCTCCTTCATACGTTAACAAACAGGCAGATGGCGCACCAAATTCTCAACAGCTATTATGAACCAGTTGTACAGAAAGCTGTAGGGTGAACTGACGCTTTGATCAATAGACGCCCAATTTCAAAACTCTTCGTAGCAGCTACCGACACCGCACGAGAAGCAAGAGTTTGTAGTAACAATCCACTGAATCATATGCGGCGCTAGCAATAATTCCTTCATTTTACTGATATTTTATAATGCTGTATAACTGGCGCAGTAAGCCGATGCGTGCTAGGAATCCAACAGTCCGGCTAAAATCCAACAAAACTTTTTCGTAGTTGTGTTTGGCTTTTGCATGTTTTTCGTCCACATTGTTATGCAGCTGATCAATCTGCATGCCTTGGAGACTGTTTGTCAATACGCCGGCGCCTTAACTAGATCTAACTAAACAACCGCCGTGAACTTTCTAGCATGCGAGCACCCGGCGTCTTTGCCCATTGTAACATGATTCCACGTTTAATTTGCAGAACGTGAACTTTACAGACTCCAGTTTACTGTTAATGTGTCTAGTTTAGTCGTTGACGTATAAACCGGTTTCCGGCGCTGTCCTAGTCGCACTCAGACCTCCAAGGCTCACCTCACGCTGTCGTTCACTTATAGCGGTTCTCTTCAGGCATCCATAGATTAGTTTTTCTTTGTCAAGTTCCTGTAGGGCTTTCTCCCAGACCTTCACGGTAAATTCATTTCGTGACGTATCTACTCGGACCACCCGACCAAAAAAAGGTATCGACCGCGGCGAAATATCCGGGCCTAGGAACTAGGTAAAATTTTTTATATACCCTGCCCCTCTGTGCTGACTGCAAAGTGTATCTCAAAAAAGTCCACTTGATTGCAGGCTCGACTCTTTTCTTGTTCCGGAACTGACGTGATCTTAAGGGGCGTGGCGAGGCGAGGCTGTCAGTTTCCACGGTCAGCGGTTAGTCTTGCTGGCTGCAAGAGGAACTGGGAATCAAACTGATCCCTCTGTGACCCGTCACTGTTCCCTGCACGTCACCAATGTTTATTTTGCAGACAGTTTAATCTATGATTATTATGTATTTCCTTAACGTCAACAAGCTTTATGGCTCACGTATATGCGCCTACCCTTGAAATGTTTTCGCCCATGCAGTAAAATACTTTTTTACCTTTACTGGAAATATTCGGAACACACAAGCTCCTGATTAAGTGTTTGTTAGGGTTTGCTTTCTGTTTGCTTTCTGCTTTCTGTTTGCCTGACGATTAACTACGCGATTTTCTTTCCAGACTTGTTTATAACGTTGAGACGACAGGCTAAAGTCATGCACACTCGTTTATTATCCATTCTTAATCCAAGCGTGACTGTACCTTTAGCCTCCAGCACTTAAAAAGAGAGACACCAATAGATCAATTTACAAACAAAAATCGTCAAGCTTTCCAAGTTAAAATTAAAGGAGCCCAGACACGGTATTGTGATTTATTTTGGCGGCGTACAAAATCACTTTTAAATTGAAGGAAAACTTGAAAATAATAGTTGACTAAGATAGAAAAACAACAAAGAGATAATAATAAACCACAAAGCAACAAAAATGCACCAGGATGGAGAAGATTAACACGGGTTACAAACGACGAACTTGAAATATTTAGACTAAAATACGCAAACCGTGGCGTAACTCCCTTAACTGTGCCGGATAGCTGAGATCCGAGATGTGGAAAATTTATTGATACATGAGAAATGGGCTGACATTTTGCTCGCTGACAAATCGACGAAATTAAAATTTAACTGATAATTGAGATCCAGACTCTTTTCAAACTAACCCCCATTCAGAAGGTCATTCCGTGGGTTTAGAACAATCAGTGATAATATAACTATCAACTGTATTCGTAACCTCAAGCACATGATCCTAAAATAGCTGGCAACCCAGACAAGCTTTCAATACATCCGCTTGTGTATAATTAGTGGCTCGTTTAACAAAGCGTTTATACAAATTGAGTAATTCCATTTCGCCTTGTCCACTCTATACCTTAACTCATGGAGAAAGCGGGATGTTTACTCTTTACTTGGCGCTTCCACTGAATAAAGCTTGGAAAAGCCGGTCACGACATACTGATATATATCAGGAAAGATTTGGCTGCTAAAAAAAATCGCGTAGAAAAAGTCGACAAACAAACAGCACCGCAGGCGAGTACCGCTACAAAGTTTCATTTCAATGCTCGCACTTTAGGATTTGCAAGTAAAATAGACTAATAACCATATTTAATTTATAAACCCAACGTGAATATAGCTCAAGGTTAACCTCTCTTCTAAAAAATAGCTCAATCACAGCTGTTGACATCGGCCCTCCCCTTCCACACCCACACCCCACCCCTCCCCACACTCACTCATATCCCACCCTCTCCCTCAAGTGGCATTGATCGTTGGTTGCTCGCGTGATGAGAAATGTCGCCGCAACATAACAATCGAAAGAACATGAGGAACAATGACTGAAGCTATAATTAATTAAATCTGTCGTTTAAGCGTGCCAAAGAGTTATGACTCGAATTGTAACCCCCGAACTAAACAATTATAAAATTTGTATCGCACATTTCAGAGCAAAAATATTGACCCAAAATTATTGAGCGCTGAAATACCTTTAATTTAAACTCGTCAGGCCAAGTTTAATTGTCGATCCTTGAAATAATGTTCTCTTGTTTCATTTGTTGAATATTTTGGGCTGCCAACATTTTGTACTGAACGCTCAATCAACTTGGTAAAATGGAGTGACCTAGACACTTGGCCGGATACGACACGCTCCCAGACTTTCATAAACACATTGTTAGAGAAACTGATCTTATCTTGCCTCAGGTCTTAAGTCTAAGAAGGAAGTATTATTGGCAAAGTCCATATTTATTGATATTAATCCTCGTGCTAAAGGTCGGTCACCGAGTTTGGAGCAGTTGATAGCAATCGTCTGGTGACGAGAAACCAGCCGGCAATACAAAGAAAAAGACACATTTGTAATCAATTAAACGCAATGTAATATTGTTTAGACTCAAAGAAACTGTTTAAACGCTGACTGAACACACGTGTAATCTTTACAGGACGTTTTCCTTAGCATGACTCAGGAAAAGAGGAAATAGGATGCGAGTATGCCTCGACCTACAAATCGTGGTCCTAGTCACAACATTTGAAAATGTGAGTGTCGTGTTTTTTAAATTGGTTCGAGCTCCTTTGAAATTTTCTCTGAATAATCTCAGTGATAGCAATGTCCCTTTACGTAAATCTTTTTAACCGTTGTGAAAGTTAAAATTGCATTTCAATGGAGGAGCTATTTCATGTTTACTTGTTACATGCATGAGCATATATCGATCCTGGATGACTGTAATGTTTTAGCAATCTGGAGGGGAAACTAGCAACTCCCGTTTTTGTTTTTTACGCGGGCGCACGTGTCAATCGATAAGGTATAGTTTTCAGAAATAGTATGTCTTAAACAAGATAGATGGGTTTGTTCTACAGGGATACGAGCTTTTCACCCAAGTGTCATACAACAGGAATCTAACATTGGGAAAAAGTATTTTCCACATTTCAGGAAAACGAAAAGCATAAGTTTCTTTTGGGAATGCTATACTAGTATCTGGTTCATTCTAGTCGAAAGTGTGTGGGCCAAGAAAAGCTCTTGAGCTTGTTTTCCATTGATACGAAAACGAAATCAGGAAATCGGTTTTGCACCTTCTCAAGTTGAGGTTTACAGTATCGCCCACATCAGTCCCACGTGGTTAAAAACGAAAATTAACTTCGCGTAGCCATGTCACGAATATTTTGGCTCCTAGTGATGTATACATTTCCCTTCTGATTTCTTCATGTAGAAAACCGGATCATACTTCGAGGGCCTTTGAACCATTTGATTAAAAGCATTTTAGTTTTGGACATGTCTAAGGTTTAATTTCGGAAAGACAAAAGGTCACTTTCACTTCCTTTTGGTTTTAATTGTGCAATTTCAAAAGTTATTTTTTTCTCAGTCACAAGACTTGTTAGATTGATATCTACTTTCCATTGTTCGTCAAAGGAGGAGCACCTCTGTGGTTTTAAACATGTTGATAGTTACGACTGGGAGGATAAACTGATATTTATCAAAAATAAAATACGAATATAATATCGCTTTGTTTAAAATTGGGCGTCCTACTTTGAAATTCCATACGGCCAAAAACAATCTCTCCTAAGTGCGTTATTTTCTTTTCGAAAATTGCCTGCATGAGGTCGTCTTGAAAAAAATTAACGGTGGTGACATCGATGCGTATTTTTAGAATTTTCTCAAGTTTCACCACACTCTGTTTGTCGGAAACGTGTTCCAACGCCCATTTGGCTAAACAAGTTTAAACTTGAAAGTTCAGCGACTGTAATTCTCTTGAATTCTCCGTGCAATACACTTAGCTGGAGACAGTATCTACACTTCATGATCAAACCATCTGAGGTACGTAGACGTAATTCAGAAACATTGTGTTTTATGTATTTGATTTCTTAACTGCCACTGCAAGGTTAATTCAAATTCAGTTGAAGTAAGTTGATCTAACGATTGCCGAAAGCTGAAAGAAGCTCAGAAAGCAAAGTAGGTTGTTAAACTCTAATGGCATATCGTAATTCAATAGCGAGCTGGCAGACGGCGTCATAGATTCTACTTCAACAAGCAATCTATATTCAGCTCAGTATGTCTAAGAGCTAAAGGTTTGTGAAGAGCCAACAGCCTGGATTAATTGAATTGTAACCGTCGTCGAAATATTTTTAAATCTTGCTCTCAGAATGACAGTTAATTCCGCCACTATATTAGATATCAATAGAAAAACTCAGATGTTCGGCAGAAAACTGTTAACCAATACTGAACTCGTACTGAAGACAAAAAGCAATGCGAGGTTTCTGTTGTACACGAAACATTCACTCAATTTTTAATAAATCTGGATATGTTGGGATGAAGAAGACTGAAGGAGTGTACACCACATCGGAATTCCGACGGCAGCTGTAAATCTTAGCACACATTCGCCAGTCACTGTTCACACTGAATCAGTTTCATTCTCGTTGTTGGCCGCTATAATGTGAGCATAGTGTTAGTGCTACATCAAGGCAGTATCTCCTAGTTGATAATTTTCATTATTCTCATTACCTATCTGCTTTAAAATCTATTGAGACTGTAAGGAGAAACTAGATGAAATGTTCATCAATGTTCATCATGGCACCAGCATGTGACAAAGGAAAAATTCTGTCCTCAACAGAATTCAGGGCCAATGACCTCCTAAAGAAATTGCGGGGGGTGCTGTACTCGACTAGCCACTGAGCCACGGAAAGACCCATGTTGATCAAGGCCATTATTGGCACGGATCCTGCATACCGGTATGAATTGCATGTTGATCGTTCTTTTAAAGCGAAGTTGACATCAAAACTCTAAGCACAGCAGTCATTGCCTTTAAAGGCTTTATAACCTCCAATTATCATTCTGTATCTCTCCACAGACATCAAGATGCTTTGCCTCATTGTGATTATCGCGGAATTTCTACTAGCTGCTGACGTTGATGCGTCATCAACTGAAAACTGCAACGTTATAGTATCCAACAGTTGCTTTCAACAGTGCAGTGACATGTCATGCAAGTGTGGCGTTACATACGGGGACTCACAATACGCTACGTGTAACCAGGCCTGTGTTGGTTCCAAATGCAAGACAATGACGTGCACATCCGGGACTTGCTACCAAAAATGCCATGACTGTCATATGGCATGTACTAGTGACGTCGGTTACTGTAGACAGCAGTGTCTCTCTGGAGCATGCTCGTTCACGTGTAACGCCAAACGCTGTGTGCAAGAGTGTAATGGAAAGGAATGTAACCAAGTGACTCGACCAATCAAGTGTC
The DNA here is from genome assembly GCA_964020085.1 of Micromussa lordhowensis. Taxonomy (NCBI): domain Eukaryota; kingdom Metazoa; phylum Cnidaria; class Anthozoa; order Scleractinia; family Lobophylliidae; genus Micromussa; species Micromussa lordhowensis. The sequence goes on along the minus strand of OZ026608.1, from coordinate 2,637,450 downwards.
CGAGAATTTTCCAGCGTAGTGGTTATCTGGTCATTTTGGCGGGACTTTTCGCAGCTATAGCCATCTTGACATTGCTAGCATTGGTATTGTCCTTCAGAGAATTAAATTATTGGAACAAACGAGCCACGTACTCAAAGATGCGAAGCGTTAGTGGCAGCGTTGACAGTCTTTGTTCACTGGAGTCAACGGTTTCGTGACAGGAGACAAAGAATTTCGTGACTTTCAAAAACTTGTATGTTAGATTCAACACGGAAATTCATAACTACTCTTGAACGTGACACTCAGCAAATTTGTTCTGTTCCGTGACAGCTAGTTAGTCACCAGCTTGGTGATACTCAACAGTTACCTGTCAATCAAAAGCTCCGTGACAGTCTGCAGGTCCGTGACAGTCAACCGTTTCGTGACTGTCGAAGGCTTTGGTAGATGTATTACCATGACAGTCAAAGTGCTCGTGAGAAAGAGCTGCTTAGCACTAGCACTAGGTAGTGAGAGAAGACGTCACGTTTCTAGGTTTCAGAGATTCTTTGCAATTGAAAAGTTGTACTACCAACTTAAGAGTTAGAGTAATATGAACGATTTCTTGATGTTTTGTCGGAAGACAACTGAATATAAGAAAGTAGACAATGCATGAAAAAGCGATTCCCAGAACGCTGTTGCTTCTGTATCCATGTCGAAGTTAGAACTACTGACTGACACGAGGATTACAAGAATTGCAAGTGTTTCTATATCTAGCAAATAAATTATTATCAATCAATACGCGGATTTGGAAAAGTTAAAAAGCAAGAAAAAGAAGATCAGTACAAATATCAAAACAGTCCCTAGTTGATGATTTTTTTATTCTCATTATCTGTTTAGTTAGCAATGAACTGGCAATGTATGGAGAAATTGCATGTTGATACATCTTCGTAACACATCTTGTGACGAGCTTCGCATTCTCAACTCGCCCTCCTTTGTTCAGGAGGGTGCGTTTGAGCCAAGAATTTAAGAATTTAAGTCCGAATGAAGTTATTGATTTCGAACCACATTAAATAAATAAATAAAACAGCTGGACATGAATTCTCGAAATTTCCCATCTTCATATTTCTGCGTCTGTCTTTCGAGGTTTCTCTTGTCTCTTATTCATTGTCATATTAGTTTTGTCCTTTTTTAGTTACTAGTTACAAGAGGAGCTCTCTCTCTCTTCTTTGTTTGGAATATATGAAGAAATCTCCACTTGAACAACTAAACTATCCATAGAAGGGAAACAAAATCAGTGGACGTGCTTAACCTCTCATTGGGGCCAAGATCAACATGAGACCTATTTTAACTTGCTATTATTGCACCATAATTAGCCTTGGAATTCATGGTTTGAAGTCAATAAATCTCGGCTACTGCCGCTTCCAGTGACAACCAACTCTTTAACTTCTTAACCTGCCTAAAATATATTATATAAAACTGAGAGAAGGGGCATGTTTACCTGTTCACAGCCGAACTTAGTAAAAATTCCATATAAGGGACTGAAAGGCCCAGACTCTCGTATTCCCTTAAGCGGTTTATCAGTGTTGAGAATCAGAAGGCTTAGTATCAATATAAGAAAGAGGCTGAAAAGGCTAAAGAACAATATAGTAACAAAGAAACTATAATTTCATTACATCGTGTTGACTAAACTGAAAACAAGGCCATTTTATGGAACACTTTCAAATTCATGCAGTGCCAAAATAGCGTTTATTTGTTTTAAAACGAGTTATAAAGCCAAACCAGATGAAAGGAAAAAAAATGTCCTTCACAGCTGCCGACGATTTATTCTCAGCTTGACTTGGCGGCACATGTAAATGATATTTTACCATAACATCACGTACACGCTCGCTTTTCATAACATGATTTCGTAGTTTGGTCCACTCCTATTAGTATAAACAGACGCGGCATTTTTTTTTACATGCAAACTGAGTTTTTTTTCGTATCCGTTCATTTTCCAACTGGGTGAAATATCTCCGTCATTCTCGCACGAACCGGGAGTTTGCGCAGATATTTTCCCAGCTTCAGCAGAATATTAATGGTAAGTGAATAACTGCACAGACCAGATTACGGACATGTTTGCTTCTAAACGAATCCGACTTGAGCTAACGCTGTTTGTGCTCTGCAAGACCAGTTTAACTAGTTTTCCGCGGTCCTTGTTTAACTCGTTTGACCTCGCGAGAGCGAGCGACAAATATTCTTCTAGGTTATTCGGTCTATTCACATCAAAAACTATTGAATGCGTGACTTTAACTCGATATTAACGACGAGCCCGGATTCGTTCACGGAATAGAATATTTACAGGATAAAATACGATACTCAGTTGATCTCAATAGCATACTGCAGCTTAAGCCTCTGTTGACAACTTTGATATTGTCAGACCGATCCCACGAAACACCTACAGATGTTTTATTATATTACCTCGGTTAATAGCCAAGGGATTCTATCTTATATGGTTAATTTAGTGTACGGTACCAAAGGGTATGGGTTTTTTTAGTCGTTATGGTCAGAAATAGGGTATCGATGTTGTCCATTTTAGTCTCAGAGTTTGGTTTTTGCCGGCTAGTCTTGAATTGGGTATGTTTTTTTTTGGAAGAAGCTACTCTTTTATCATTATCGATAAGACCATCAACAATAGCCCTTCACAATGCCTTATAAGGCAGGTCTCAAACAAAGTATCGATTTAAGGTTCTCAAACTCATTAATAATTCATCAAGCTAAAACAAAGAAAATCACAATCGTGAAGGAGGTTTGGATACCCGGTCTTAATTAGCATAGAGTTTGACGATTTTACCTCTCGATTTTCTCCTTAGTTTTTGTTTCGATTGAGAAGATATATCAAACACTCGAGACAGTGTTTCATCGGCTATCCAAACACCTCGAATTTCGTCAAAAATACTCCGCTGCGCGTCGTATTTTCAACTCTCTTCTCGGTGTTTGGATATCCCGATGAAACACTGTCGCTCGTGTTTGATATATTACGGCAAAATAGGGTAGTTCTCTAAGTTCTCTAAGTGCTATTTCTTTCTGTTCTGTGTACATTCTCTAACTTAGAATCCAAGTAATATCCAAACATAAAATTTATTTTGCCCCATGGTGTTAAGAAGATTTTTTACTGACAGGAGTCTCTAACCAGTTAATCAAGCTTAATGATTTAAAAATATATATATTTGTACTCTCTTCTTCATCATGTTCATCGACTCGGTGTTAATTATGTTCATACACATTTAGTTGCAGCCCAGCTCAAGGAAGCAAGGAAGGTTTATACAAAATTTCAAAGAGAATATTTCTTACAACAATTCTTCAGAGCTAGGTAATACAAGGATTAATCAATGTATAGACAATAGATAATCCACTTTGCATTGCATGAGCTGCAGTTGGTCGTTAGCCGTTTTTTTTTTAACATTTTAAAAAGCCTTCAGACGCGACCAGGAGGTAACAGGTTTTTTTTTTTCAATTTCCGGTGACGCCTGTAAAAGCAAGTGTATACATAACGTCAGTTTAAATTCCTTCCTGCCCTATTCAGCGTGATTAATTAAATTCGCATTAACTATGAAAGACCTGAATGGCTTAGAATTTCACACATTGGAGCCACAGGCGCGGATCCAGGATTTTTAAATGGGGGGTGAATTTTTGTAATAATGTAATAGAACCAGATCCTGGTTGAGGTGTTTGAGGTCTGTGCATCAGCATGATTGATTTCCGATGAATAATTAGAAGGGGGCTCAGAAAAAGGGGGGTGAAAATTCACCCATTTCACCTCCCCTGAATCCGCGCCTAAGCTTGAACTTTCCTGAATCCTAGGCCTGTCAAATTCCCTGACCATTTTGTAACGTTTCTGCAACGAAGTTGAGAAGCGACCAAGAATTGTTACGTGACAATTTTAAAATAAACCTAAAAAAAACACATCAACGCTTTAAAACAACCTAAAGATTAGAAGCTTGTACAAGAACTGTGCTGACTTGCACGAGTTCCGTGCATATCATTCTAAACGTTGTTTTCTTATTGACTTCCTGTCTTGTATTTAGTTAAGAAAACATCTGCTGGTAAGCAGGAAGTCAATTGTCACGACCAAGTCCGGCTTGAAGACGAATTCGTTTACGTATATCACCACGGCACCCCGTAGTGACCGTATTTGATAGTTCGTTAGAAAACGCACGTTTTATCTGGGGGCGCTGTCTCTGTGCAAATCTTTTCAGCGTGAAGGAATTAGTTTGCACTGCCGCTCAGAATTTCGCTAAAATCAGGTTAGTTTCTGGAATTCTTGATATCTGAAGACCGATCAGAAGACAGATATGGTAACGAGTAGTGAAAAGACTCGGCAAAATTCCAGGACCCATGACTAATTGAGTCAACAGGAATTCGTGACTGGCGAAGGTCCGCGAAGACGCAGACAAAAGGATCAAAGTGGTTAAAACGGACGTGAATTTAGACAGAGACAATCTCTCGGTTTCCGAAATAACACAAGAAACTTGTTGCAACAAGTGAATTGCAAGTGTTTTGTTTTATGGTCTAAAACGTCCAAAAGGCATTTTAAAAACAGTTTTACCCGTTGAAATAGCGGTGTAAATTGAAACATTGCCAAAAGCACAATAGCCCTTTTCACGGTTAACTTTTCTCGATCATACGCATTATAATATAATCTATAATAAGCCCTGTCCAAACGGAAAATGTTTGGCGATTAAACATGGTCAAACATTGTTTGGTGACCTCCCAAAATTGACTCGCATCCACGTTCGATTGCATTGTAATGCAAATGAGAAAGGCCGGTTAACCATGAAAGGGCTATTCAAAATATCTAGTCTTCACCGCAGTTTAGAGGACAAAGGCTCGTTTCAGACACAAAGGAATTTAAATTTGATAGCTTTTTACAAAAAAAAAAGAACCCGGAGCGGGGGCAGGCAAGGGAATGGGGAGGGAGGGGGGGGGGGGTGGTTAAGTAATTCTTGCATAAACTCTAGTGTTACAGGTATTGTGGGCCAAACTATGTATTTTGACTATTTTTGTTGGGTATTTGGGTATTTTTGTGCAGTTCTTTGCATGTTTGGTTAGTATAAGACTCACACAAGTCTCTTAAGGAGAGTTATCGGTAAAGAAGTGTTTTCTCGTGACGTCACGGCAGCCATATTGGTGTCCTAAAAAATGGCGGCCATGGCGGCCATGTTGCTGAACCAATCTTGTGGCAGCTCAACTCTTTCTTTCGTTCAAATAAACTTGCATGACTGCTGGCTACGCGAGTGAGAAAACGCTCTATACCTCTCATGAAACTTCAAAAACCATTTTGTTGTACAAGCTTTGCATTTCAAATTGTCTGATTTATACTTCTTGTGAGTCGCAGTACGTGCATCTCCCGACAAAGAAAGATCTAGACGCGCGGAGTTTAAACGTTTGAGTGTAACACGTAAGGTATAGAATCATTACGCAACATCCGAGAAGAACATTTCAGCAGGAAATGGAGATCAGTTAAGATTTAGGTTTTAAAACTTGTTTCTTTTTCATTTTACGTTTCAGCAACGATACTCCTTTTTTCATCATTATTAACTGACAAAGAAGAGAATAAAACAGAACACAAAAATATTTATTATTCCTGCAATGATACTCAAACAGACCAAACAATATGGCGCTTTATTAGTGACCATGCATAATTAGTTATTTCAGGAAACGTTTAGACAGAGAGAGACTGGGTCGAGTCAAGCATGCGTGAAATAGGCTCGAACATCTCAGGGTAAACTCGAACTTTCCGCTGCTGATTAGAAGATATTTAGCTGACCCAATTTCAAGTTTTGTTTGTCAAGAAGGGCCTACTGAGTTCCAGTGCTAGGAGCTGTCAAATCTCTCTGTTTTTTATTGTCGTGTTTTATTGGATAAAACAAACAGAAACAGAAAGGGAACTTATTAACAAACATTTGATCCTTGTGACCTGACCGTCATATCCGACAACGTTCTGTGCCCACGAGAAGGATAAACAGAAATTGATAAAACGAAACTTGAAAGTGGCGTGCCTGAAAAAAGCATATATCTTAACACCTTCCAGCGTACGTGATGTAAATTAACATATTTCGTCTCAATACAGCGCGTTTTTAAAGTTCCTTATTTTCTTAGAAACCGTTATTTGCCTTCTTTTCCGCCTTGCTCTTATCAGACAATGGATGCTGACGTCACTAGGGGGTTTCCCTTATAAATAGCGCTTACAAATCACATTCAGCTCATTAGTGTCTGATGAAAACGCTTGCACGACAATTGCCCAAGCCACATACTAATACCGCAGACAGATACCTCAAAGCAACGGTCGTTTTAAGCTCTATTTAGCGATATAACAGCAGCAATCGTTTGAAGGTTGGTATGCTTGCACTTTTCTTTGCTAGGCTTGTTTTATTAATTTAATTGCTTATAACCGTTATAGTCCTGTGTGTAGGTTTGAGCCTCTTTGAAGATAGTTACAAGAAAATCTCTGTCCTCTAACATGCAGCGGTAAAGAAGGGGGCAGTTCTTTCAGTCTAGCACATTGAAAACTGCGCTTTTGATACAGAACTAAAAAAGTCAAAGCAAATATACAAAATACGAAGAAACGGCTAACGTTTCATCTTTTGCCAATAAATTCAATTCAAAAATACCTTCAGCGCCTACAAGATACAAACACGTCAATTTAATGCCAAAAGTAAACTGAGTAATTTTACATCTATACAGTTCACATGCAAGCACTGGCATACAATTTGCGTTACACAAAGACTAGTTCATCTAAAAAAAGCGATGACTATATAGACCACTCGACTCTAGTGATCTGTTCGAAACAGCAAGGCAATATGCCACAGGCCAATTCTCTTTAACAGGAAACATCTTCACCGAGGGTCAATCTAAGGTTTGTTCGATTCACGATCAACATTTCAATCTTAAATAAAAAAATATTTACGTCATTTGAATAGAGTAGAGGAATTCCTATATGGCAAATGAGTGAAAAACCTGGACATTATAGTTTCTCCTCTCTGTCCGAAGACTCGATAGTGTTAATCGTTGCTTCTCTTTGGAAAGTGCGAGAACTCAGTTTGGTCTTGAAACGATTTAAAAAGTCTCGAAAATCAATTTAAGTAACCCGTTAATCCAACGAGTGATCTTTCTCTTTCAGACTTGACTGAACATGTTTGGTGAGATTTTGATCTTCACTGCCCTTCTGGCAGCAGCGACTATGTCACAACAATGTGACGTGCTAGTCTCAAACACCTGTTTACAACGCTGCAACAACAGATCATGTGATTGCGGCGTGACGGACAGTAACCACCCCTTCACAAAATGCAACCAAGTTTGCACTGACGTCAAGTGCGTGGCTATCACGTGCTCATCGCCTGAATGCTATCAGAAATGTCACAACTGTCACATGGAGTGCACAAGTGACGTCGCCTTTTGTAGACAGCGGTGTCTATCCGGAGCATGCTCATTCAAGTGCAACGCCAAACAATGTCAGCAGGAGCGCAATGGTGGAAGCTACAATTACAATACCTGTGACAATTGTGAAATAGTTTTACCACGCCATTACTTGGTTTTGTTAGCGGGCCTTTTGTTCGTGATAAGCACTCTGTCGTGTTTGCTGCTTGTATTGACATTTCGCAAAGAGGATTGTTGCCACAGTCAAGCAGCTTACTCAAAACTCCGTTCTTTAAGCAGTAGTGCTGAAAGTGTAAATTCACTCTAATCTCTCAAGTAGTGGTTCTTGAAACGTTGAGTTCTTGCCCAGGAGGGGGAAAAGGGGTACTCCCAGAAAAGTTGGGCGGGGCTGTGCGGCCCGCTTCCCAATACTCTTACCAGTGTCTGCGAATTTCCCTACCCTAAGACCAGAATGAAAAAACCATACCTTATTTGAGACCAAATGGCCAAAATCTATACCCTATTTCTGACCAAAACGGCTAAAACCATACCCTTTTAAGCTGTACATACCTACCGGTAGCCCATATAAGAGAGTACCTCTCCTCCTTCCCCGAGTTCTTGTATATTTTGCTAACGTTAGCATAATGCAGGTTTCCTCTCAGACCAGGTTCTTGTCGTAGCCAAAATACAAGATGGCCACCGCCAATCATGACACATTGAGTCGGCTAATTTAAAACTTAAGTTAATAATAAGATGTTAGTAAAAATTTAATTTTGTTTATCAAAGATAAAGGACACTATTTATTTTAAAGAGACTGAAGACGTTTGTATATATTTCAGTTACATACCTAGAGTACTTGTGTGAAATACATACGATAAGTGGCATTTACTACAGTCGTAAAATGTTACTTATCTTACGATCATGTGACTACAATTAACAGCAGAAACGAGGGAGAATTGTCTAGAAAAAGAACGTGATCATTTGGAGATATAACTCACAATTCTCTTATCCCTTATCCTTTAAATAATTTTCCCAGTTATCCCATTTCCTTAAAATCCCGAACAGGGCCTCACATTGCATTGTACGGTCATCGTATGTTTGACTCCTGTAGCACATTCAATATGAAAACGACCTTAACTTAAGATTCAGTTTACGTCTGGCTACATTAGAGGACAATGTTTCTTTAGGTGGTTAAGTAATTCTTGCATAAACGCAAGTGTTACAGGCATTGTGGGCCAAACTATGTATTTTGACTATTTTTCTCTGAAATTGGGTATTTTTCATTACATCTTTAAGGAGAGTTATCGGTAAAGAGGTGGTTTCACATGACGTCACGGCAGCCATATTGGTGTCCTAAAAATGAAATGGCGGCCATGTTGCTGTCCTGAACCAATCTTGTGCCAGTTGAACTCTTTTCTTATGTAAACACTTTCTTTCGTTCTAATAACCTTGCATGGTCGCTGGCTACGCGAGTGGAAACGCTGTATACCTCTCACACTCTCGTACATATCATTCCAGTGAAATTGGCCCGGGACCAAGCTTTGCATTTCAAATTGTTTGATTTACACTTCGAGTGAGTCGCAGTACGTGCATCTCCCGACAAAGAAAGATCTAGACGTTTGCTTTCGTGCGCGGGGTTTAAACGTTTATTCTTCCTGCAATGATACTCAAACAGAACAAACAATATGGCGCGTTTTTATGAGCATGCATAATTAATTAGACAGAGAGAGACTGGGTCGAGTCAAACATAGGTGAAGAGCAAGGAACATACAGTTGGGCGTAAACTCGAATTTTTTCCTACTGATCAGAAGATATTTAGCCAACCCAATTTCAGCTTTTGTTTGTCAGGAAAGGCCCTGTTCAAGTACTAGGAGCTGTCAAATCTTATGTTTTTTGTTGTTGTAGTGGGAAAGCAAACAGAAACAGAAAAGGAAATTATTAACGAAAATTTGACCCTTGTGACCTGGCCGTCAAATCCGACAGCGTTCTGTGATCACGAGTAGGATGAACAGAAATTAATAACAGGAAACTTGAAAGTAGCGTGCCTGAAAAAAAGCTTCTTAACATCTTCTACTCTACGAAATGTAAATTAAAATACCTTATCTAAATGCTACGAGTTTTTAAAGTTCCTTAGAAACCGTTATTGGCCTCCTTTTCCGCCTTACTCTTATCAGCAACGGATGCTGACGTCACTAGGGGATTTTCCCTTAAAAATAGTGCTTATTAATCACATTTAGTTCATTAGTGACTGATGAAAATGCTGTCAATGCACTTTCACAAGTCACATACAGATACCTCAGGCAGAAACCTCAAAGCAACAGTCGGTTTTAAGCTCTGTTTAGCGAGACCAACAGCAATCGTTTAAAGGTTGGTATGCTTACACTTCTCTTTAAATAGGCTTGTTTTACAAATTTTATTTCTTAAAACGGTAAACATTAAGTGTGAAGGTTGGAGCCTCTTTGAAAATAGTTACAAGAAAATCTTCGTCCTGTTACATCCAGGAAAGAAAGGGCAAGTTCTTCCAGTCTAGCACATTGAAAACTTCGCTTTTGATATAGAACTAGTCAAAGCTAATATACAAAATACAAAGAAACGGCTAGCGTTTCATCTTTTGCCTATAAATTCAATTCTAAAACACCTTCAGCGGCTACAAGATACAAACACGTCAATTTAATGCCAAAGTAAACTGATCAATTTTACACCTATACAGTTCGCATGCAAGCACTGGCATACAATTTGCGTTCCACAAAGCCTAGTTCATCTAAGAAAACCGATGACTATATAGACCACTCGACTCTAGTGATCTGTTCGAAACAGCAAGGCAATATGCCACGGGCCAATTCTCTTTAACAGGAAACATCTTCGCTGAGGGTCAATCTAAGGTTTGTTCGATTCACGATCAGTATTTCAATCTTAAATAAAAAAAATATATTTACGCCATTTGAATAGAGAGTATAAACATTACCTACTCAAAATACCGAGCTGAACAGAAGGGAATTCCTGCATGGCAAGTGTGTGAAAAACCTGGACATTATAGTTTCTCTTCTCTGTCCGAAGACTCGATAGTGTTAATCGCTGCTTCTCCTTGGAAAGTGCGAGAACTGCGGTCTTGAAACGTTTTAAAAAGTCTCGAAAATCAATTTAAGTGACCCGTTAATTTCTCTTTCAGACTTTACTGAACATGTTTGGTGAGATTTTGATCTTCACTGCACTTCTGGCAACAGCAACTATGTCACAACAGTGTGACGTGGTAGTCTCAAACACCTGTTTACAACGCTGCAACAACAGATCATGTGACTGCGGCGTGACGGACAGTAACCACGCCTTCACAAAATGCAACCAAGTTTGCACTGACGTCAAGTGCGTGGTTATCACGTGCTCATCACCTGAATGCTATCAGATATGTCACAACTGTCACATGGAGTGCACAAACGACGTCGCCTTTTGTAGACAGCGGTGTCTATCCGGAGCATGCTCATTCAAGTGCAACGCCAAACAATGTCAGCAGGAGCGCAATGATGGAAGCTACGATTACAATACCTGTGACAATTGTGAAATAGTTTTACCTCGCCATTACTTGGTTTTGTTAGCGGGCCTTTTGTTCGCGATAAGCACTCTGACATGTTTGCTGCTTGTATTGTCATTTCGCAAAGAGGATTGTTTCCACAGTCAAACCGCCTACTCAAAACTCCGTTCTTTAAAGCAGTAGTGTTGAAAGCGCGAGTTCACTCTCATCCACCCCTCCCCAACCCCGAGGGGTGTGGGGGGAGAGGGCTACTCCCAGAAAATTTGGGTAGTGGTGTGCGGCCCGCTTCCCGATACCCATAGCCTTATCTGCGAATTTCCCTACCCTATTTATGACCTGACTAAAAATTCGATACCCTTTGTATGCTTTTATTAAGTAGGATAGCTTCTTCTAAAAACACACCGAATTCAAGACCAGAATGTAACCTTATTTGAGACCCTATGGCTATACCCTATTTCTGACCAAAATGGCTAAACCCACACCCTTTGGGGCCGCACATATCTACACAGCCCATATAAGGAAGTACCTCTCCCCCTTTGCCGAGTTCTTGTATATTTTGCTAACGTTTGCATAATACAGGTTTCCTCTCAGACTGCACCAGGTTCTTATCGTCGCAAAGATCCAAGATGGCCACCGCCAATCATGACACATTGAGTCGGCTAATTTAAACCTTAAGTTAGTAATAAGATGTTAGTAAAAATTTAATTTTGTTTATCAAAGATAAAGGACACTGTTTAATTTGAAGAAAGACACTGAAGAAGTTTGTATATATTTCAGTTACATATCTAGAATACTTGTGTGAAATACAACTGATAAGGGGTATATACCACAGTCGCAAAATGTTACTTATCTTACGGTCATGTAAATACCGTTAACAGCAGACACGAGGGAGAATTGTCTAGAAAAACGAATGAGGTCATTTGGGGATAAAAAAAACATTACTCACAATTCTCTTAACCCTTATCCTTAACATTATTTTTTCGGTAATCCAAAACATGGCCTCACATTGCATTGTACGATCATCGTGTGTTTTGCCTGCTGTAGTACATCAATATGGAAACGATCTTTAGATACAGTTTACGTCTGGCTACATTAGAGGACAATCTTTCTTTAGACTATATATTTCAGCAATTACACATTCAAACTCTAAAGAAGAGTGTATAATTTTCTTGAGCTTCAGCTAGAGTTCGAATTTCAAGCTAGAGTTAAAGTTTCAAGATACTAATAAATTTTTTTTTGGTCCAATTTTTGTAGAAATCAATACTTATTATTACATCTTTGGGAGGAATCCGCACTTAAAAATTAAAAGTATAACGTAAGGTTAAAAGTATACATATAGTGTAAACATATCATATAGTGTTACCTATCTACAAAGCTTATTATTCCCGGGGGGACTTCCGTATAAAAACGACGGGAGTACTCAACGGAAATTTTGAAAAGAAGAGGTGCGAAGATCTGCTTCGTGGGCGTTTCTTTTTTCACCCCTTAGAGGGACTAATTCTAAAACAACACATTATCTCCAGTCGTATGTTTTTCGGCTCAATGCCCTGAAAGGTATCGTAAAAGCTCCGGCTGTGGATCTTTTTGAGGCTGAACGCCCTGAGAGATACCAAAACCCACCCCTTAAAGGTACGAAGAGTACCACACCCGTCCTTTTTATAGAAGAGTCTACCCCCCCCCCCCCCCGCCCCCCGCTTTGCAGAATTATTCTCAAATACAATCTGAGTGCCAATTAATAAAATTAAAAAATACTTGCTGGGCTGGGTCGGTAGGCAGGTGAAAAACTTAACTTCTTCATAGTTGAAGTTGATAACCGCCATAGTGAGCGTGAGAAATTCTCGCGCGCTCATTGGCTCAATTTCATTGTCAATAAGCGGACAGACACATGAATTATAATTTATGTGATGCTTCAACGAGCGAAAGCGGACTGTTTGACAATTTATTATCGTAAAAACAAATTGATGTTAGTTTTTCATGCGTCTGTCCTGTTATTGATCATGAATTTCGTTATAACATTGCCAAAGTAGTCTGCGGATCCACTCGACTGTCGCCTCGTGGATCCACAGCTACTTTGAAAATGTTATGACGAAATTCATGATCAATAACAGGACAGACGCATGTTTTTTCTCAGTGACCTGGCCTTTGAATGGCACTGGGGCTGTGGGTGATACAGACCTCACTGACGTCACTGCTTTGTTGGGTAAATCAAGTGTTCTTATGCTAGCTAGTTTGAATTTCAAAGAGAAAAGCAGAGAGGTCTGTATCAAAGCGAGGTCACCTCCAGCCTCGCTTGCATTCATAGGCCAGGTAACTAAGCATACAACTGTAGAATAGCCAACTCGAACTCAAACACATAGAATGGACCAAACACGTTCCCAGAGTCTCTCATCTTGTCACCCTACCGCTCCGGTCGGGCGGGAAGATGAGAGACCCTAGGAACTAGACTCTTTGAGTGTATCTACAACTTAGATTTCCCAGGCTTGGGTTGAATTTCTTTCAATTTTAACGCCAGGCCCATGTTTCCTTTGATCTTGATCTTGCCTTGGAAAAAAGCCTAATGGAAAACGAAACTGTTTGTCAATGTCGAACCTAAGGAATTAAACACACGCGCGTATCTACGTAACACAGCTGAGGAACAGTAGAGGGGTTGCTAGGCAACTGACCTAAGCTCGCGCGGTTCTCTTCAAAGCAGGATTAAGCCAATTCATTGACTAGCGAGAATTATGGTTTTAGTTTGTAACTTTTTAGCAAGCTTTTCTCTATATTTTCTCTCCTCCAGTTTTGAGCGCTGACTTGTGTCAAGATTCTTCAACAATTTAGGTGTAAGTAACACTTTCCTTTAAATCCGCGATAAGTGTTGATCGCTTTATTAGCCTTCACCGATGATACGCTCGAGTGACAGTTTTCAAAATACAATCGGAACTTCTTCGGGTTTTTAACGGTGTTTGTCGAAACCATTACTGGTTTCCCGACTGAACCCGTTAATTCCTAAGCTCAAACGATTTAAAACTCTTTAATGATTGAGGTAGGTTTGTTTGTTCTGGTAAAAACCCACGTGTAAGAACCTAGTGGTTTAAGAACTTGCTGGCAGAAATTTGTCATTTTAATACGCAAAAATAGAAGAACCAGTTAAGCAAGATCAAGCAGGTTCTTGTATGTGTGGGTTTCAGTTTACATGTAATTATGAACTCTTGTTCTAGAAATAACACTGCAGCCATATACGTTCTGTTATCAGATAATTTGGTTTTATCAACTGGGTTGATAATGTGAATTGGCCACCGTAAAGAGATTCGGAAGCTGACGTTTCGAGCGTTAGCCCTTCGTCGGAGCGAATCCAAGAAGGGCTAACGCTCGAAACGTCAGCTTCCGAATCTCTTTACGGTGGCCAATTCACATTATCAACCCAGTCGATAAAACCAAATTATCTTGTAATACTCCCACCGACGCAGCACCACAGTTTCTTTAGAAACTTGCCCCCTTTATTCATTCTGTAGTCAGTTGTCTTAACCTTATCATAATACAGTCGTGAACAAATACTGTATATTAAAGGACCAAACCCAAGTTTATTTATTTTTCTGGAAATCAACAATTATATCTTCTTCATAGAAATTAAGGACCTAATAGGAACCTACTTAGCCTAAATTGCTGATAACTAAACCAAAATACAAGAACCTATTTTGCCAGACTTCACAAACTGTATGATTCTCTTTATTCTCATCACCCTCTGTTAAATAATGTACTAATATTACAAGGAGAAATTACATTTTCATCTCCCTTAGAAATTAAGTGGTTCAAAATGAGAGAAGGGAAGACATCAGGTGAAATAGACTTACCGTTTGTGGCTTCATCTTTCCACTCATTATCTTAACAAAATCAGCATCTTTCACGGTTACTGTGCAGTCAGCTTTATCTGCCGGCAAAGGAGTGCAAGATACCAGTTAACACAAAATAACTGATATGAAGACATGATTGATCATCGCAGTTATACACAACTTAAGCAGTTGTGAAATTAAAGCCTGAAAAAAAATCAGGCCTAAACGGAATTCGAACCCATAACCTCTGCGATACCGGTGCAGTGCTCCACCAACTGAGCTATCAAGCCAACTGAGGGCCCAGTTAAATAATAATAATAATAATAATAATAATAATAATAATAATAATAATAATAATAATAATAATAATAATAATAATAATCATCTTTATTTATATAGCGCCGTTTCTACTAAAAAACCAACAGCGCTTAACAAAGCTACTTATTATAAACAAATAAACAATTACTTTACTAATATGATAATTTACTTTTATAAAAACGAATAATTGTAAGGAAAGCAGAGATTTAAAAAGAACGATTAAATAAAAAAGTCTTAACTCTACTTTTAAAGGTACGTAGACATGACATGGCTCTAATATGATCAGGTAAATTATTCCAAAGTATAGGTGCGATTACTGAAAAAGCACGCTTTCCATGGTCTCGGGTACCCGAGACAACCCTCCCCCCGAGCTACCCTGGCCGAGGTAACATTTAGCTTGTTTCTTTCTAAAATTCAACCAGCCGTTTACATTAGGATCGCCAACTCGTCTCGGGGGACGAGACAACTCGGGTGGGCGAGTTGTCTCACCTCGGCAGGTAGGGTAACCCTGGCAAGCGGGACAACTTTTCTACATATAAACGCTTTGGCTCGCCTGACCGGGACATCTCTCGGCGTGGCGAATGTCACGTAATGCCTAGATTTAGGATTTATAGCAGAAATTCGTATTAAAGAAGTAAAAATTAACTCGGCAAAACCCACTGTGATCGAATGACCGAGAAAAACCCAAAGAAAGAGGGATATTTGCACATTTTATTATTCAGTAAGGTTTATGAATAATCATGCTGGGTTAACTTTGACTCGGCCTACTGGAACTATGTTTTCACATATAAACGCTCGATAAAGTTACCTTACACACGACCCCACAAGCTCTAAGCTTTAAACCCTATCGTGTTTAAATAAAGGATATGATGATGATGATGATGATGAGGGGAAGGGTTGTCTCGGGTACCCGAGACCATATAACTGGGCCCTGAGAGCTGGTCAAGTTCTGATTTCGTAATATATCCCGCGTAGGTGATGAAGAATGCAAGTGAATATATGAAAGATCATATATTTGAACTGCGGGAGAAAAATATGAAGACATGATTGATCAAATAAGGCCAATTCAATCATACCCTAGAAAAAGGCAACGTATGAAACTAGAAATGACCAGTCTTATTCGCTACTAGGCTACAAGATAATTTAGTTAATGGTTTGAACCCAGGAGTATCAGTAGATTGTCTTGTGTGATCATCTGAGCGAGGCTAGTTCTGAAAAGAACTGTTGTTCTGGTGACTGACGTTTCGACAACCTGAGTGGAAGTCATCTTCAGTGTTAGTCGATTGTGTTACTGGTAAGCCAGTTTCAACAGGTAATCTTCAACAAGAATTACAGACACACTCAGTGTTTTGAACGGGTCTTAAGAAAACACACTACGCCAGAGGAATTTGAAAACGCAGCTTTATTTCTTCTATTAGACCTACCGTCCACACTAAAACGCTTTGAAAACGCCGTTCAAACTGGAGGAATTTGAAAACAACTGCTTTGCGTTTTAGTGTAGAGAGAATTTATTCTGAAACTGAAGCTTTTCGAAAACGACGATCATGATATATTTCCCTGCCCGAGTTTTCCTCAAACATAAATCCAAAATGACCGGTGATCGTTGCGTTTTTTTCATTTCTCCGGCGTAGTGTGGACGGAAAACATTGGATGCGTTTTCAGAGTGAAATCTTCGTTTTCAAATTCCTCCGGTGTAGTGTGTGGAGGCGCGGCCTTATGCGCAACAGAGCACGAAGAGGATAGGTGAGGTGAAGTGAGTGTTTGGAGGCGGTCTATTCGCTAAGACTCTACATGTTCTCTACCTGATCCTCTGTATTTCAGTGCACCGCCACCATTCTTGGCGTCTACAATCCACCAAGTCTCTTTTCCATCCGCCTTCTTGATGTTGAATCTAAAAACTCCTTTGATCTTCTTTACCAGTGCAGGGCCATCCTAGGTAAATGCAACAGTATCTAAAAAACTACTGAAACAAGAGGATACAGTGGAATCTGAAGCAAGGGATTGGGGATCGAACGCTCTTGCTTTGGATCGCACCAATTCACAGGTTAATCCACACACAATTCACAGGCAATTCCTGCCTGCGCTCTGATTGGTCAAAAGCCTATGTTTTATCGGAGTATAAAGCATAGAAAAAACGTGTTTTATTGTTTTGCGCGCCTAAAATCTATATCATAAAACAAATAAAGAAGCCTAAGCTGTGTATTACACTGTGATAAAACACTTCGGACATTTGAGAACACTCAAGAAATGTAGAAAACACTCGCCTGCGGCTCGTATTTTCTACATTTAATAGAAGGTTGAGAGAGACAGGTGTTCTGCCGGCAATTACTATTACTACTATAAACGATACATGTAATATATCTTGATTCAAAAGCTCCTGTTGCCTACCGCCTTCAACATCTTCTCCATTTCATCGAATATTGCTGCCGCCTTGAAATCGTCTTTACTCGTGGCTGAGGTGTAAGAAGGAACAGGGCGATACCTATGATGTCAAATACACAAGCAAAACACCAATATTAAGCCAGACATTAATTTTCTTGCCTGGTTCCACAAGGAAGAATTACTCGCCGATCATTCCACGCATAAACATTAAAAGCTATTAAACAACAGCACGCCTATTCTTTTTCACATTGTGATTAACTATCCCTCTGGAAATTCGTCAGCTCAGTTTCATTTCATCTAAAAGGGCTGAGCACTGAGCAAATTACTGGCTGAGGGGAAGATTTTGCCTGCCTTTTTGGATCATCTAGTGGAAAATGTTTCTTTTAAAGAAGTTCACTTCAAATGGTTGTGCCCGAATGTGAAAACCAGTTGCCCTCCTGCTGTTTTGGATCATACTTTCCTTACAGAATTTTTGCTTTCGAGGCCTCCCCTCCCCCCTTGGAATTTCCAATAAACCTCTTGGGGTTGGTGTGGATATTTTCTGGAACTTAAGTGTCGTAAAACCAAAACCAAAGTAATCGCTTTTAATTAGCCAATCACAAAGGACACAGAAAAATCCAATGAACCAAACAAAACTCGACGTGGACGCAGGAAGCTAAAGCAAAGCGCGGGAAAAAGAGAGTGGGCGAGTCGCGATTGGTTTTGGTTTTACTTCTGATTGGATGACAAAGTGGCGCGAGTTTTTTTTTTTTAAGCCAATCATGAAGCGTAGTGATGCAAAACCAATTGCTATTTTACGATAACTGCAGAAATTCTCGCGCGCTCATTGGCTAATTTTTATCGTCAATATGCGGACAGACACATGAATTTGAAATTCGTGCGACGCGTCAGCGAGCGAGAGCGGGCAATTCGACCACTTGTTATCGTAAAAAAACAAATTGATGTCAGTTTTTAATGAGTCTGTCCTGTTATTGACAATGAATTTCGTCATCACATTGTCAAAGTAGTCTGCGGATCCACTCGGCTATCGCCTCGTGGATCCACAGCTACTTTGACAAATGTGATGACGAAATTTATGATCAATAACAGGACAGACGCATGAAAAACTGACATCAATTTGTTAAATCGACACTGAAGTGAAAACCGGTCTAATGATCTAAAGTTGTTCCCGGGCAGCCTTACTGAATAGCGCAGTACCTTCTCTGATTGGGAAATCCTAATCGATATAAACCCACTACTACAGCACCGCCAAGTCCTAGGTTATGTTGGAGAGCCACCTTAGCTCCTGGCACCTGTCTCTTACCACATTCACCACGCAGCTGACGACACAGCTCGGTACACTGTGCCAAGCCTGGAATGAAAACACGGAAACCCTGTGACTTACATGTGAAATGAGTGAGCAGAGAACAAAGTCAGAAGCGAAGTTAGCGCGTATTCCAGACTTTGCTGACACGAATCCTGCGCCATTATCTTTTGAACAAAATAAGATGTGAAAGCAAAAACCTAATAGACCTTGGCATAAATGACGCCTACATTTGAAAAACAATACTTATACGCGTCAGTACATCATATTGGCTGCCTCGTAATGTGACGTTTTTCTAAATCGAACTTAGAACGTAAACTAAAATTGATTTCTTTCGATACTGATTATTGAAAACCAGCACTGCATGCATTACAACAAAACCTGGTTCAGTATTACGAAATTCAAAACAACTGACAATTTTTCTCTTGTACATCACAATTATAACAACGAGACTGGAGAATAACTAAAGAATGGTCCATGTTTCAAAGATCAAAGGTTACCTGTTGCCCCTAGAGGGTGTCCCTTGGAAATGAGTCCTCCACTGGGGTTTATAACCCACTTGCCTCCATATGTGTTGTCTCCTCTGTCTACTAATTCTCCTCCTTTTCCTGATATAATAATAATAACCATATCACTAGTAAGTCGCCATAATGCCGCTATTTACTTGCCCATGTAAGAGTTAGTACCAAACAAAATCTACAGTTTGAAGAACTAGAGAACGAAATGAAATAACTAAGAAATGAAAAGATAAAAGTTTCAACGACATGTTTTTACTTAACAGCGACGTACATAAATATAATACTTGAACAAAGCATTCATTCTGTTTGCCCTACTGTAGGACAACTGTAAAGAAATTCTCATTCCGTTTTCAAGGCCCCAAACTATTCAACTCAGCGATGAAATTCAAAATGCCTCTATAGTATTGCTGTGTTCACCTCAAAACTTAAGCCATCTTTCTTAGCCGTCAAAGCAATACTTCAGTGCAGTGCTTGTGTGTGCTTTTTTCGCTTTTTTTTTTGTCTTCCTTTGCTTTTGCGCATTTGCGCGTTTAGTTTTACTAAACTACTTTTTTCTTATATTATGATCATTTTGGGTGCGACGGCAGCATTTTTTCTTCTTATGTCAAGTCTTAGGTATCTCTAATGTAGTCCTTTCAATAAGCCTCATCGGCTTTCCTGGGCTTCCTTGCCTTAATATTTTGTAAATATATTTTATAATTTAAATGACAAAAAAAGTAAAACAAACAAACAAACATTCCTACGTGGGAAAAAAGATGGCGGCTGTACATTTTATCATAATACCATGTGAGCCTTACACGGCCCGTAAAGTACAAGGAAAGCCATATTTTTGCAATTATATTTGTCTCTGTACTAACCATTTACCATTTACCATTTACCATTTTACCATTTATTTATCTAACCACATTGTGTAAGCTTTGTGTACGGTTTTAGAACTTAACTGTGTGTTTTTATGGGCATTCAAGTTTTCGTGCGCAAAAGTTATGGGTAAATGTACCAGTTGCCATCTTTTTTCCTATGGAGGATTAGAACGAGAACGTTTACTGTCATACTCAGAAAGCTAGGCTAACTACATGCATGCATGATGCGCCTTGCAAGAGAAATGCTGTCTCAATATCCAATTTGAATAAAAGACCACTGTTGTCCAAGCCATGAACTCAGAAGCAAAAACAAGACAAACTAACTTTTGACTAGTGAACATGATTTTTTTTATGCAGCTTGCGATTCAGTCACAATTTGATTAAAAAGAGATAAGCTCGTTGATCAGTCAGGTTAAGAAGACGAAATGTAAAACTTGCCTTCGGCACAAAGACCAAGCCCTTCATATGTGAGGAGCTCATTAGTGGAGAAACAGTCGTGAAGTTCAATAACTTGAACATCTCTGGGTGACATACCTTAATCAGCAAAAAGACACAGTCAAACTGTTACTTACACGTATGATAACATTGTTCAGTAACAGATCTGCAACACATTATTTTCTAAGCATTCTATAACCCTGTGCAACTGCTCCTATTCACAGATCGTAAGAATTCAAAATTAAGAAGTCAAGCCCGGGTTTGACCTAAGCCTCTAATTTCTGGCATGGTGTTTCGTTCTTGAGCGGGGCAGTTCATCAACAAAAAAGACAAGATGGGTGGCTAGCCATCCATCCACCCCTCCCCCCTTGATCTCCTAAATCAGCCCCTGAATGTTTTTGTCAGTCAATGGTGTTATACATGTAAGTCAGTTAAGCCATGATTCATTGGGTTACTAGTTGCTGATCTTGTTGGGGTTTACAACTTTAGACCCAGCCAGCCTTAACTAAAACATCTCTGGTGTACATGTAAATAACAGAGATTGAGACACGCAATACACACGTACATACCAGCCTTAAGAAACAGTTTCTTTGCAGCTGATTTAGTCATGTCATAACCAACCTGCAAGTAAATGTGATCAACTTTCAATACAAAGATATTTCATATTTTAATTCTCCTTAATGACCATCATTACTAGTAAGATTTAATTTATTCTAGATATTAAAATTTAGTGGTATATCTAGACAATACATACCAAGTGACAGTATTTAAGAATCTTCCTGTTACTATTAAGGTGGTCAAAGTGGAATTTAGTGTTGGTCACAGAAGTTTGGTTAAAAATTATTACTGTAAAGTTCTACATTATATTTTTGTAAATGAAGTACTTGTTGAAAAGGTGCATCTGGTAGATTGTAAGAGGGCAAGGGACTATTTGGAAATACTGCAATTATATTCTCAGGGTACTGAGTTCATTCCACTGCAACTCAATATATAATATCAGAATAAGATCACACCTATATTGGAACAATTAAAACAATGCTAAAATGTGGTTGAGGTGTGACTAATTATTCAACTGAAGAACCCTGATGGACTCACCACTTTTATTGCACTGTTGTCATTAAAAGTACTTTGAAAGTCTGTTGCCATTTCCATTCCAACAATCTCAACAGCTTTACTCTCCAGTCCGTGTTTCTTGACAAACTCTTCACTGGCCAAGACAGCGGCAGCACTGCCATCTGATGTGGGACTAAAATTAACAAATGGTAAACGCCATAGCGTGTACTATTGAGTTATGGATGCACGCGGGAGGTTGCTAAGCACGAAAGAAGCGTAAGAGTCACACGAGGCGATAGCCGAGTGCGACTCTAGCTTCTTGAGTGCTTAGCAAACCTCCCAAGTGCATCCATAACTCAATAGTACACGCTATGGCGTTTACCATTTGTTTTATAACATAAACATTGTACTGTTTCTGCATATTAAGCGAGTTTGTAAAAGTTTTTGAAAGGAAAGTCTGACGCGTACAAACAGCTCATTTGCATAATGCAGCGCGTGCACTTTCAAGTCCGAGTCGGTGTTTTCAGTTGTCGAGACAAATATTTATTTCGTAAACAAATCAAATGTGGTTTAGCGTAGTCAGTACTCTTATCGAAAACGATACCCGTAATCACAGTGGTCAAAATGCTGTGGACTCACGATGTGTAGCCAAGTAAGTCCGCAACAAATTGAGCTACATCACAAAGCGCGCGCTTTGCTTTAGTGAGTACGTCAGCAGCATACACCCATGGGCAAATAGTAGATGCCGAATTAGCCAATCAGAGCGCGCGCTTTGCTTTAGTTATGTTATAATTCACATTTGCAAATACTGTAAATGAGATAAGATTAGAGTTTTGGCAACGGGAGGGTACTCAAGCCCAGGTATAAGTACTGTACAGTCATGTGACTGTACCTGTGATAGGGGAAACTACAGTGGAACCCAGCCTTATGATCGATTTTGTACAAAATTATAGCCCAGAGAAAATCGTTTTTGAGAGTTTCCATCCTTATTTTCATCTAATATAATTTTGCCAAATGCAACCAAACAGAGATATAAATTGGTTCAGAGAAAGATTCTGTACCTGGGGCAAAATTCTAATTCAGGTATTGTGGGAAAGAAGTGCAAGATTGGGAGGCAGTTGCCTGCACCTCTTTACAGTCTCTTTTTTTGATTTGTTCTTGTTGATCTGCACCTCGTTTGTTCTTAGGGCTAGGGGCACTGTTCTTTTTCTATTGATGTGTTTGGGCAGTTATAAAGAACCTTGTCAACAGTGCAGGTCACCACAATGGAGGGATCAGGAGGATTACAGTTCATGAAATTTGATTGTGTGAAAGAATGTCAAGAAATTAAAATTCCATTCTGACCATTCAAATTAAATATTATAGTCATTTTGGTTTTTTTTTAAATCTACATTTGACATTTTTATGTATACTTAAAGTTCCACAACAAGTCATTAAATAAATCATTAAAAGAGCAAACTAAGACTTGTCCAGGGCAACAAAATTTGATAGCTACTTGCACCAAGGGCAAGCTGGAATTCAAGTTATTTCAAGCCCTGAAATATATCAAACTACACATATATGAACCTACCAGCACTGCAGCATAGTCAATGGATCAAATATCATACGAGAGTTTTTTATTTCTTCTAAAGAGTACTTTTTCCTGAACTGAGATAACCTTCAAGGAAAGGAAAAGAAATAAAAAAGTGTGATCAACTGTTAATCCACTCATGTCAATACATCAACTCAGGAATATCATACCATGCAGTTTATTATAATCAATTCATACCAATAATATTTGTATGATTGCTTAACTCAATTCAATTAACAATTGTGCATTTTCTTCTTTAAAATAACTTAAGTCTTTTCCTCCAAATATTGGCAACCACATGTACACGTGGCCTGCCATCTTCGTGTTCCTTAATCTCCACTGAAGGACAATAGTTGAAGGTAAGAGAGACATCCCACCATCCCCCAAAGGAAGCATCTGTTATTTCTTTGTTTGGGGCTAATATACAGTGTAGGCCACAAATAGGCAAGGAAATGACAGTATTTTATCAATTTGCTCATAAATAAAGTTAAAAGAAGTTATAATTTTACACTCTTTATTACCTATATACATGTATTAAGATCACAGTTAGAAAGTGTGTCTACATGAACAATGTATAGAAGCCAATGGCTCAAGCTTTTGAGACACACTCATCTGGGTCATAGCATGTTTCAGTAACAGTACTTTAACAGTGTTGTCAGTCATCTTTAAAAAGAATTTTGAGAATTTTTCCTATATTGTCACCCAATGTGCCTCCCACCCTTTCCATTCCCACTGATAAGCCACTGAAAGACTTGAGCTGCCAGGGCACATTGATGACTGAATAAGCAATCGGTATTGACAACTATCTTACCATGTGAGTGGTTCTCAGTCTATGGACTGGTGGCCATAGCTGTCCCTATACATGTATCCTATTCCCAGATAATCAATCTCCAAATATGTACTGATGTAGTTATTGACACTCAAATTAAATATACAGATGCCAAATGGGTGATTCCAGAACATATCCAACACGTACAATGTACCTATACCTAGGGCGGATGTTTGGAATTCTGAGGGCAAGGGGGGCTCTTTGAAGTGAAAATCCAAAGGCATGGGCGGTACTTACGATTGGAATTCTGAGGACATAGGGAGGGAGTTTTCCAGAGGGGACAGACAAGAGTGTGAAAGCATAAAATAACTGACAACACTGTTGACTACCACAGAAAGCAAGATACATAGACAAGCATTGATCAATCATGCTTGAAAAAGAAAACCGATAAAATCTGGGTTGTACATTTCGCTTCAGAGGCCGCAAGTTGCTGAATTTCTTGTCAGAAAATTGTTTGCGATGAACGCTGATCTGCCATGTTTGTATAATATGCGCCAGTGGTACATATTCATTAAGAATTCGCTTTAATGCCGTCTGAACAATATTGTTTGTATTATCGAAGGTAAATCAGGCAGGCTTTGCCCACTCATGTTCTAATTTCCACAGTAATTAACACACAAAACAATTGAAATCTTTATTCCTTCATTAGTTTAGTGACAAAATTGTGAATGAAAAGGAGGAAGTTTAAGCTGCTGAACATATAGAATCACGAATGAATGCGATCATATCAGTCGTAATTTTAAGCCCTGTAGACAGTTGGTAAACCTCTGGGAACTAGGATTTCTGATGGTTGAATTAAAAAACGGAAATCCAATACAACTTAACATACAAACCAATACAGACTTGTACTTACGGGTTTTCTACAGAATGGAGGTGATTCTTGTAAGCAATTTTGGCAAAATGGTCTGCCTTGGTCCCTGTAAGTGTGTGAAGATTCAGAAAAATACATGTAGAGGTATGGCAGAATTACAGTGATGTTGTAAATTAATTAGGGGATTATAGTTACAGTGTACATTTACTATTACCGGTAAGTGTATAAATGCAGTTAAATTTAATATTATAACAGGGCAAATATTAAACCTCACATGCAGGAATTAAGTTACAAACTTTAGCCACAAAACCATTTCAAAAAATACTAAATGTTACAAGCTGGAGCAGTCTGGAGGATGCAAGTTCTGAACAGTTTAATTAGCAATTACTGGATCTCAGCTATTACTGACACCTTGGCACACCTTTATTCACTTGTATGATTTTATCTGGACAGTCTGAAATCCTGCAATATCAAGTCGCTGGATGGCCAGATCTTTAGCTGAATTTACCAGTAGGCACAGTCAATATCTAATTGACTGAAACTCCATTAAAATGGTACCCAATGGTGCCATCCCAGGCTTGTTCACTCTCGTCATGGAAAATTTGGCATTATGTCCCACCAGAACTGAACCATGGCTACAGAGTAGGTCAAACCTGCATGGTGTGTCACCAAAGTGTACCAAATAGGTACGATTTGATACCAAGTGTGTGTCTGATAACACCTATATGAAAAACCCCTTTGCAGTAGAATTCAGTACTGGCTTAAGATGAAGTAGCAAGAATGTTGAGTCACTGCTTTTTAGCCTTCCTTTTTGAACTTTGGTTAATACAGTAGAACCCACTCAGGTAACTTGAACTCAGGTAACTTGAACTCCCCCACTAACTCGAACTAACTCCCATTTCCCTTGGATTTGACCCCAATTTTCATTTATCGTAACTTGGTTAACATGAACTAGGATAACTCGAATTCCCCGCTAACTCTAACTAAATTTTGTTTCCCTTGATCAAAATTTATCCCTGGCCGATAACTCGAATTCTGGTTCACGTAACTCACCACGGATGTCATCCCATTAGCTTTTCTTGTCATGTAATCAGTAAAAACACTCAAAACTACATGTAACACCACAGCAATTTTATTTTAATTAGTGCAACCGACCATTCACATATTTGATAGTCATTTCCCGACCTTATGAGTCATGCCGGATGCAGTAGCTTTAGCTGTCACAGTGTTACAGTTTCTGAAGAGATAAGTTTTATCTGCACTGTACTGTATACTAAAGTGCTAAAAAATCAGTAAACTATCGGTTATTAACCTGGCAAGTTGGATATTCAATTGAGCCCAGTAACTTGAACCCCTGGTAACTTGAAATGTTTTTCATTTCCCCTCAGAGTTCGACTGACCAGGGTTCTACTGTAGTATTTTATAATTTATAAACAATTCAATTTTTTAGAATTTTCTTGTACACAGCCATATAAATCTCACCATATTTTTCCATGTGTTCTTTACCAGCATTTCCAAACAACTGTGGAGTTACTGGTGCTGCTGCCAGGCCATGTCTGTTGATTACAACTTCCATGTGTTTATCCATTGGTGAAGTACGATCATCAAACTACAGTGTACATGTTAAAAGGATCACAGACATTAGCCCTATTCAAAACAGCACCTCAAGAAAGTGAAAATTTAACATGCAAAGTCTTTGCAAGTCTAATTGTCAACTAAAACTTTGCTGTTGATATAAAGATATGTTAATGTATAATCAGTTTAATGATATATGGTACATGCATATTAAACAACTGCCTCACAAAACATCCGAAAAACATGTACTGTATCATGGCCATGCATTACCTTTCCACTTAAAGATCCTCTTTGCATTTTCTCAAACCCCAAAGCTAGAATACAGTCTGATATACCTGTAAGTTATAATGTCATGTATATGAGGGACTATACACTAATGCTCTGAACAGCAATATACAATGTAAGTGATTTAAGTGTGGTTCAGTTGATAGATCAAAATTTAATATGCAATAACTTAATAAAACTGTTAACCTGAGAAAGGCATTCAAAGTTTCATGATAACTCTGCACATGCGGGGATGCCATTCATTAAGTTGCAAGCTCGCAATCATGACATGCAATAGCCAGAGGTTGGCACTGCCATTTTCATAGGCAAAGCATAAATTAAAGCATATAATTAACAATTATTCCATGAGCGCGTGTTGGCTATAACCAATCTCATATCCAATAAGCGCGAATGGAATAATTGTTTTATTAAATTCTCAACCTTCGGTTTTGCTAAATTTTATTGAAGTCTAAGAACGACCGGAAAGTGATGTGACTTCCGGGTGCCAAAACAAAATGCTGAAAATTTTATGCTGAGCGACATTTGCCTGCGTTTGACCTTATAATTATTATAAGGTCAAACGCAGGTATAATGGCTGGTAACCAAGATCTAGTGAACCAATCAGAAAGCTAGAATTGCATTATCCGAGGTTGAGAATTTAATAATTATTAATATTATTATAAATGGTAACATTTTATATGCTATGGAAATTGGCATATTAACTTGTAATGATAATAAAAATTACTTGATTTTAATTACTATCTCCTCCCTAGATAAGACAGGCATCCCACAAAATTGAAGGCTACTGTCTTTTTGTCAGCGGAGGTTACCTGTTGCAAATTAAAGTAATTTGCCAAATAAAAGTTATGTAGTGAATAAATAATATTCCATGTTTAAAGGCTAGTTTTCACTAGCGCAGAAGCACAAGCACAAGCAAGAAAAACTAACATGTTTGTTTTTCTTATGCTGCCTTATGCTTATGCGCTTATGCTTATGCGCTTATGCTTATGCGCTTATGCTTATACGCTTATGCTTATGCGCAAGTGAGAACAGCATCAGTCAAATAAGTGGGTTTGTTCTACTTGTTTCTGTTTATAAATGCTTATGCTTATGTCTCGGGTGTTCTCACTTGCTTACGCTTATGTTATGCTTATGCTTGTGCTTATGCTTATGCGCTAGTGAAAACCAGCCTTAACATACATTGCTCAGTCGTCTAAAAGTTACCTCCTTCAACCATCTGCTTGGCCAAATACAATGCACTTGATCCTGTAGCACAGTTGTTATTGACCTAAAGAAAATTTCCAAAGACATCTACATGTAAATAATGAATCAAAATCATTTTTATATTGTTATTTTGATAATTTAAGAAAGACGGAAGTTTCCTTATTTCTGTTTAAATTCATCTCAGGTTCATGTTATTATTTTGCTTACATTGTAAATTGGAATTCCTGTAAGGCCAAGTTGATAAAGAGCTCTCTGTCCACAAGTTGAATCACCTACAAAGAGATGAATATTTGGAGTTTACAGCTTGCTCATATAATTAGGGTCACCATGCTGGCTTGTAGCATAGACACATTGACTGTGAAAGCTGACAGATTCTAATATATCTTAAACCTATTAAGATGGGGGTGGGGTAGAGAGATGAACTCATACAGACAAACAAACCATTTATGAATAATGGATGTCTGTTTCAATTTTAAGTAAAAACTGCCCCACTGAATTTAGAATTTCAGTTGAAATTTAACTCAGAACAATTTGGTATGAAAGGCCATTACACTTCAGCAGCAGGGCCGGTCACTTGGCAAATTGACCGGTGGTGAGAACAATTTTGCCTGGCAGGTATGCCATCTAGTGGAAAGTTTTTCTTACAAAGAAGTTCAGTTCAAATAGTTTTGCCCACCTGTGAAAATCAGTTACCCTCCTGCTGAAAACATTAATGAAACCTCTGTACTTGTTGCAACTTGATGTTTAAATGGCAACCCCATTTTGAAAGGCAAATTTGGACATGTAAAACATATAATATCCTCAACGTTTCATATTCATTTCTCAAATATACAATGTACTCTTTTTAAATTTACAAAGGGAAATTTTGACTTTTCCCATTGCCCTGGCCCATCTGAAAACAATGAACCCCTCTTAAACATCAGGCCCCAGTTGTTCGAAAGGTGAATAACGTTATCCACCAGATAAATCGCTATCCAGTGGATAAGTGTTAAGAAAACAAACCACGCTATCCGCTGGATAGTGATTTATCTGCGTGGTGGATAGCGTTATCCACCATTCGAGCAACCCGGGACTGGGGTAAAAAATAAGAATTATTCTTACTAATTATCATTATTATTATTATTATTATTATTATTATTATTATTTATTTACAATAGCCATGATCGGCGTAATTCTTACCAAAACAATAACCTACGACAGCTTGCTCTATGCTACTATAATCCAAACCAGCATCTTGGAGGGCTTGTGTTCCTAAAAAATATGATTATCATTACACTTCTCGTTTAAATAAATCATACTTGACTGAAACACTACACCTTGCCAGTAGTATCATTATACAGTATATAGTTAAAATCCGTAACATGAAGAATATCTGAAGAAGAGATCTTACTGACAAACTTAGAAAGGGTTTTTAGTGTAGGATTCTGAAAATAAGATCCAGTTACAGGAGATATAGAATTCCTCTTAAGGACTACTGGACGGTATAATTTTCAGTTTATGCAGGTCTTTAAATTAAATGGGGGAGGTAGAGGACAAGTACATGAAGTAAAGGGTTAACTGAGATCATTATCCCCCCCCCCCCCACAACCTCTCTCTGCCTGAGGTTTAAATTTGTAGCAGTAAGTTGTAAGGGACAGTTGTAAGGGATACTATAGAATCCAGCATCTATGAAGGGTGGTGAATGGTAAATGCCAGACTCTACAAGAAGGCAAGACTAGCATTTTTTCTTGGCAAGCCTGAGACATTCTGACGTTTTAAATTGTGAGACCAAAACTTCAAAGTGTTTCAAATGTGAGCACAAGACATCCCTGGAGATTGACTCAGACAAATTAGGACCTTGAGACTTTCTTAACCTGGTAAAAAAAAACACAAGGCTCAGAGAGCTTGAGACCCAGCCTGCAAAATTCAAAGAAAACTTTGCGAGACCCATAACACAAGCTCTAACATATCATGTTCCATTTAGCTCAGTCCTTATATAAATTAATTTTCAGGACTTTGAAAAATTCCTGATGTAGGTTTTTACATCATTCTAATTTATTTACTTTTTTAATGTAAAAATTGCTGGACCCTGCTGGTCTATAATTACAAAATTTAAATGTTTGTACTTGATGCCAACAGCATCATAATAAAAACATTTATAGAAAAAACATCTTGAACCTGCTTCTTTTGCCATATCAGGATAATCAAAATCTTCACGGCGACCAGGCTTTTCAAACTGAAAAAAAGACATTTGCGATGTTTAAATAACCTCACTTGGTGGATATTTTTTTGAGCCTGGGGGGGGGGGGGGGGGGGTTTGATGGAAAACGATATTCACCTGTTTTCCGTTGTGAAATGTGGAAATTTGTAGACTGTCAATGCTTCAAAAACAAATTATTGCTTTTAATGGAATTTCTGCACACCGTAAGCATTGTCTTGGTTGCATGGTACATGGTTGCGTTGCACAATAGCAGGGCAGATTATGACACCCTACTTTTTTGTTGTCGGAACCTTTGAAGTTTGCATCCGAGGGGTTCAAAATTTTGTCGGCTTCTTTGAAAAAATATTCCGACAGGCCCTGTGTCAGAGGTTGCCTTCCACAGGGGGGTTCGGATAAAAGATGAAATGTCCTAATCACTTTAAGAAATGTAAAATTTCGAACCGTTTAAGGATGGGGACAACTAATTAGCGGGTAACGGAAAATATTTCCAACTAAGATAAGCTGAGTACCTCATTTTTGACAAAATCTGTTTAAATATCATTAAAAATAATCCTAAACATAGCTGAATATCCAAGACTTTGTGCTAACGTTGGGAGATATCTCGATTTGCGTAATGTGTTTTGTTCTCCTTTCGCCTGCTCCAGCTTTCAATAATGGAACCAATTTAATACCAAAATGTCCCTTTGCTACTGACCTTGGTCATGCCCACTCCAACAACATAGACTTTCTTCCCTGGCATTGTTGAAAAGGTCGGAAATAATTCTTCGGAACAGAAGTCGATCACAATTTACATGTACCTGCAAGGCACTCGATCCAGATCCTTTGACCGAGTTGCTCGCGTGCCCCTTCAAGGGGAAGGGGTACAATAGGCTACACGCGTCCCCGACACGAGCTGCGAGGTCAGAAAGCCCATTGCTAGATGAGAAAACGGAGCAAAATAAGTTATTCCCCCAGCAGAATCAATCAATTCTGATACAAATTGGCCTAGATATCTTTTCTCAATTTGGTTGAGTTTATCACGTCATTACTTGGTAATTATTTGCATATTTTGGAAACTCGAACATCTCTGAAACGAAGAGATATTTGAAAATAGTAAATAGCATTTTTCTTCTTGTACTAACTACCTGTTTATATTTTAAAATGGCTCTGATGTCAATATCATCAACCCTAACATCAGAAAAATAAAGTAGTAATCACAATGACCCGATTGAAAACTATCATATAATGCGCACGTTCAGAGATTAAGCAAGCAGGTATAAATCACAAGAATGTAATTGTCAGTCTCGATTTTTCTACGAAGTTGCCTCGGAGTCTCGATTTTTCGCAAGGCTAAAGGTCTCGAACTTTTTAGAAATGACGTCTTCTCGTCACTGACTTGATATTGAATTTCAACAGGAGCCATAATCGGGGACAGAGACCGTACGTCTTGGAATCCGCGCACACCTATGATATGAGACAAATGTGCTATTTTTAGAACAAATTACGCCGCCACCCTGACGACATATATCCGCGCGGATCCACGCACATGTTGTGGGTTCTCGCGTGGATGTTGTCATGTTGCGTGACAATGGCAGGGAGTGAGACAGGGAATAAGAACCAGCGTGCTTATATGTAGTTTTATGCTCTGCGCTTATGGAAAAGGTGAGTTCTTCAGGGTCGAAAACAAGACTTCAATCATGTCAAGGACATACCTAAATTCGACACTGTCTTACTTCACTCAAATTGGAGCAGCTTATAACGAAAATACTTAAGCAAAATTTCGACAGACAAACGTATTGAGTTGTGGGCCAGAAGCATCAATAATTTCGCATCCGCAAAAATCCTCGCAGCACGTACGCGCGTGTCGCACGCGATGGCGCAATTTGTTCTAAAAATAGCAAATTGTCTTATATCATAGGGACAGCCCTAATACTGCAAAAATCCTCTAAAGTCCTCGTAGCATGTACGCGCGTGTGCCGCACGCGATGGCGCAAGGTGCTCTAAAAATAGCAAATTGTCCCATATGATCTCACCTATTTTACAGTTACTGAATGAGTAACAGAGAACGCAAAAGTCAGATAGCTGATGTCTAAGCTGTTCACTTGAATTACCTCCGACAGGCAAACAGTATCAGCATAACAAACAAACGAAAATAAAAATTCATTGCAAAGAAAATCGTGTTTATTTGCCACAGCAATAGTTTTCTCTTATTTTTCTACAAATATAATACATTAATCTATACACTCTATACAATTACATTAGCATTAATTCCAAGTTTTACTGTGTAGTTTTGCTGCGTTACTATCGAGACAAGATGAAACTAGAGGACTTACTGACTTGAATCGGAAGACTCTTTAACTCTTCATACATGTAGTGTTAACTTCAGAGTAAACGTAAAGATCCAGCTGAACGTTCCGCTCTCTTGAGAAAGCATTTATTGAGTTTGTTATGTGAACAAAATTAGAAATTACCTTCAAACCTAAGGCTGAGCGATGTAGACCCAATTACATCAGCATTGACTAAACTGAGACGCCCATATCGCGTTTTCACGCACAACCAGGAATGTCTTCAATTTGGGTTTAAACATTTGACCTCGAATTCACAGATGGCAATGGAGACAATAATTTCTCCTAAACCACACCCAATTTAAGGACAGAGAGTAAACGTACAATTTCAGACCAAAAAGATCAAAATCTAAGACTTATTTCAGACGAAAACGGTTAAAAGAAAAATAATGTCCTTATGCGACGCAGAGCTTAAGAAATCACGACGGTGACGAGATATGCACGAAAATGCTCAGAAATTTGAGTGAAAAACGCGGAGTAAAATTTCCTGCGACTTAGCTACTCCGTCTCGATTATGCTTTCTCATAAATTTTCGAATTGGAAACAAGCCCAGTAGAAGGTCAATCACTGCCACAAAAAGATAAGAGAAGGTGAAAAAGGATAGGCCAAAAAAATAAAAAACCTGAAAAGCCTAAAGACGTAGGTCACTTTCTCTGTATATGTCATGCACCGCAAGTTTTCTAGTAGACAGTTAAGTAATTGCTTAGAAATTAGGTAACTGACCTTAAGCTGAAAAGAACACTCAAAGAGGTTTACAGTTAGCATGGTAAAAGAAAACATCTTATTAGGAAGAAATGATTGATAGCAATGACTTTAGAAATGCAATCACTGCTATTACGAAGAGATTGATTTTTTTTCCATTTTAAAAGATCATGAGCTCTGTATGGTTAACACGCCCACGAAGCACTGCTGACATCTACATGTAAGTGTGTCACAGAATGTCTACTCAATTCTGCAATGGCTTGGACATTGTTTGCTTCTCTATTGTGGAACTGTAACTTCCTTGATGGCTTGACAAGAAATCACGCGTCAGCGTGACGTCAGCCCTCATAAATCACTAGATGAACTCCTTTTCATCTGCAGAGCTTTCTTGACATTGCGCGCATGCTCATTGATTCTCCTAGCTTGTCTTTCGTCCGCAGAATTTGAATCGCATTGGTTTTCTTTCAATGAGTCACCGCTGGATGGCTCTCTCGTGGGCGATGATTTTCTCGCGGGTCCATCCCCCTCGGAAAAACCTTTAAGAGGTGTTCTGCAATAAAAAAGAAGAATTGGAAATAACAAGAATGTGATTGTAAAACAGATTCGGAAAATTCACAATATGATTTTCTCGCTCGATCGGGAAAACAAGTGACATTTAGTCTTCGAATATTGATTGAACCAGCGGTCTTCGTATCCAAAGTAGTTGCTAAGTAACATGGCGTTTCTTATTATGTCATGCTGACGTGACAATTTTCGGAGTGTTCGCGAGTGCTTGCTCTTGATTGGATAATAACAAGGAACTCTTTGACGAAGAGGAACTCTTTGACGAAGACGAAGATCTTGCTAAACGTAAGTTGCTTCCCCCAAGTACTGGCAATGAGTTATCACAGTTGTCTTATTTGCGACCACAATTCAAAACTAGGATATTTCTTTTCTTCCAATATACAGCACTTACTCATTGAATTGGTTGATAATCTGTGACTTATCAGTCCGTAATGATAAAGCTTTATAAAGTTCTTCTGTGTTCGGGATTTCTACGGGTCCTTCCCGCGGGACATTAGGAGAAACTCTTGGCTCGGATAAGAGAACGCCTCTTGGAGCCGGTGAAAACGACACAGGGCTGAACTGAAGCCGAGGACCATCAGGTGCTAAAAGCAAAAAATAAATACTGATATCAAAACTAACGAAAGACTGACTGACTGATCGACCACTCAAAAAATTCTCTTGTTGAATGACCGACTGCCTAGCTGTTTACCTGACTGACTGACTGAACGACTAACTGATTGACTGGCTAGCTGGCTGAGTGACTGACTGAGTGATCCTCTTGATAAATGACCCACTGTCTAATTGTTTGCCTCACTGACTGACTGCCTCACGGCCTGATTGACTGACTGCCTCACTGACTGACCGGATGACTGATTGACTGACTGACTGACTGACCATCCAGTCATACAGACTGACTCTGAATAACCGTCCAACTCACCTACTTAATGACTGTCTGATGGACAGTCTGACCGGCCCACCTACTGACCAAATGAGCTACTGACTTACCCACCCACAGACTTAATTCTAGCCTTGAAACAATGAGCATGTTCCGTTTAACCTGTCTGACGTTAAAACGTTCATGCAAGTTGTTAATGGACAAATGATGACGTTCTATCCACAGCAAATGGAAGCTTACATTTTGATTTTCTTCCTTCAAATGACTCTTTTTTTAATGGCGTTAAAAGCTGCTGTTTATAAAAGGACGTTCGTTCCTCTTCAAACTTCTTCCTCTACACAAGGAAAGAAACAGAACACATTATTTCATGCACAGGCAGCAAGATGTGTCTTTAAATGACACAGAAAGTTTTCTTAAATCAAACAAGACAAACAACTGGAAACCAGTCACTGCTGGGTGAAGAAGCTGGCAGTAACCCCTTCCTTTCCCACTTACGCCTGTCCTTCTCTACCTACTCCATCCCCAACCCTTTTCTACCACGAAGACTGGAAGGGTAAAAGTAAGGTAAAGTCTGCATACAAGTCAAGTGGCTCATAAGGCTGAAGCTAATTCCAGTTTCATTAGCATGAAGCAACTAGGAAAAATCGAGACTTTTACCAAAATTCCAAAGACTAAGGTAAAACATGACTACATTATACCTCCTCCTCAGTATTGGATTCTACATAATTTTATGTTCAGAGATAGGGAGTTTCCACTTGGCGTATATTATGCATCGCAAACGTTGCAAGTTTGAATCCTGTTAAGATAATCCTCTAAGCCAAATAAAATGATTTAGCCCCCAGATGTCATGATCACTGTAAACTTCAAGTCTCAATATTATCCTTAGCTCTTACTTTCTCTCCTGATATCTTAGTTTGTTTGTAATGTTAATGTTTCCCACCTCATGCCCCAGTTTCACTGCAGCATCAGTCAGTTGTCTCCGCTCATTCTCGAGTGCTGCCCTTTGCTCAGCAAAGAACTGCTTGTCTGACTCAAACTTCTCTTGATCCTCGCACAACTGAGAGTCAGTCTAAGAGGAAAAAGAAATAGTCGATTAAAATGACAATACAGTGTGCTCTCTAAGATAAGAAACAATTTGCTACTCATTCAAAGTTTTAACATTTAACATTTTGACTCCCAAGCGCGCATATACGCGCACTAAGTGGTCGTGCTCTTTGTACCACTTGTGACGTCATCAATTTAAATGTCACCAGATATTCTTGATAAGCAGATAGTAGAGCTAAGATAGACCTAACTGTCGGTTTTGGATATTGACGGCACTCTGACATAGGAAATTGGAAAACAACGTTGTCAGTTTTGGTGCAAAAATGGTACTAAGATGGACCATTATACAATTCCAAATTTTGTCATGCATGTATGCACCTGCAACAAATTAAAATATTGTACATTTTTGTACCTAATTTTCATGAAATCTATCTTCTTGGTAAATGGCTTTCTCAGCAAAACGTAGGCCCATTTAGGGTCATGGCAGCCAAAAAACTGATTTAACAGTTAAAAACAGCATTTTTTGGGTGAAAATTAGTGAGTTTAAGGGTAAACATTCTCTGAGAACAACAAACCTACCAAGAACAAAGAATCTTTTGCAGGACTATTTGCTTTTGACTGCAAGGACTGAAAAAAAAACAGACAGCAACAAGATTAAAGTCAGATTCTACCGGAAATTATTCTACCTCTTCAACTGACTGGCAAACTCCTTCTCCTGATGCAGTGGTACATGCAGATCATAGTAGACCGAAAGCAAAAATTCGGTATCACTTTCAGAGCAAACCACTTCACCTGCGAATCAAAACTTAAAAAACTGGAGAAAAGCACAGGAAAGTCATGTTTGCCATGCACCTGATTGGCTGAGAAGATAACTCATTTATTTTGATTGGTTAAAACATGTTACAGTACATGAATTTTCAGACCTGTAGTCGTAAATCAAGTGAAGCAAAACTTAAAAAAATCACTACAAATGTAAACAACATGCCAATTGCCAATGAGAATTCAAAATGTAAACTTGTGATTGGAGCCAGAGGGCGGAAAACAATTACGACCAAGCGAAGATTGTACTTGATTGGTTAGGAGTTGTCTCAGTGACAGTCAAAGGACTTCTATAACTTGTTTAAAGTCAAGATTCACACCGAAGATCAAACAGGTCCTAAACGCTGGAGCGAAAAACTCTCTTTAAATAAAGACGTGTGGACTAGGATCTTTAAATCACTGAAAAATATCTGTCAGGAAACTAAACTAAAGGAGTTTCAATTTATATTAATCCATAGAACGATAGTAACTAAGAAAGAATTATTCAGATTTGGTATAAAAACTGACGATGAATGTTTATACTGCGGAAATAAAGATTCAGTTGAGCACTCTTTTATCGAATGTGCGTTTACCAAATTGTTTACCCAAAATGTTTTGGACTGGTTTAACCAAGTTAATGAGTGCCAAATTTCTCCTACAATGTACTACAGAAGAGATCTTGTTCGGCATCACTGTAAGCTATCTAGACACAACAATAATTCGGAAATTCAATTACACCGCCTTATTTATGCGGCATTATATTTATTCAAGCAAGTTAAATAGCCTCTCCATCTCCATTCAGGATTTTATCAGTAAGCTACTTGACCTTGAAAATTTTCTTAATCGGATGATTAATTGAGAAGTACTCCTCCCTCCTCAAAGTCAATAATTATATAGTCTAAGTAATTGTAAGTAACTGTATGCTTAGCAAGTAACGTTTAAGTACTGTATTGTTAGTAGTGTAAGTAGCTCTTATTGTAAGTAATCGAGTAATTGTATTTTCTGTATAAGTAACCCATACTGTAAGTAAAGTAAGAATGGTTATGTAAGTAAAGTAGTGTAATGACACCTGCATTGTAAACATTGTTTGTAGAGAATTGTGCTTTGGAAATTAAAATTATTTTTAAAAAAATGCTTAAGAAATAAGAATCTGGTAAACCAGACCTTACAACCAGAACAAAATTTAATGCCAGGAGATCTTACCTGTATAAGATTTTCTTGTTGCTCCACAACACGCCTGTAATTCTCTAACTGTCTTTCTAACCTTAAAACTTCATCTGGTTTCAGGGAAGGGGAGCCTGGTTATGCAAAGAGAGATCAAGAACGATTTGACAAAAGGTTCAATCATTCTACAAAAAAAGTCTTCAGTCTAATACAGTCTAAGACAGCTCACAAGTAAACTCATGGGCTTCAATTTTTTTCCTAATAATCTTTAAGTAACAACAGGGAGTATAATTATGTCCACCTGGGGCCACTTAGTCACTATTTTGTCTACTTGGACAAGATGTTAATATCTCTCTTACGCAGTGCCTTTTTTTCACCCAGGTGTATAAATGGGACGTTATGCCATGATTGTTTAAAGAAATCCTTCTGCTGTACAAAAGTACATGTACTTACAAAGTAAGAAAGCTACAAAAGCTTTAGTTTTCTAGGATATGTAAAAACAATTTGAATGAAGAAATTATAGCAACTTGAAAATAAACTGATGGTTATGGCTGAAAAAGATTTAGAAACTATAATGAAAAAAAAAAACGTGAAAAAATTGGAAAAGAATTAAAGATATGATGTTCTTATTATGTACATAGCTCATTGAGTCTAAAAGAGAAAATGCCTCGTGATATCCTTACCATTTGGTGAACCTTTGCTTGCTTCTTCTAACCTTGACTTCAGCAATCTCCACTTTTCTCTCAAACTACTCTCAATTCCTGAAATGCAAGTTTGCTCGATTACTTAGTGTGCAATATTTACTGCAACAGAATGGAAAGAAGTGAGAAGTGCGACAGAAGACCTTGAAAAGAAGGTCTGCAAAGGAGGATTTGACAAAACTTGGAAATTCATGATAGAAATCACAGATTCCTTACCTTCCCTAACCATGTCATATGGCATGTTAAAATGTCCTGTTGATAGCTCATCCACTGAACCCGGCTCACTAACTTCACCACCCTTTCAAAATGACAGCAAGTACAGAATGTACATTTGTTATAAGTGAACTTCAAATTTGTATTGATCATTCAAAGTGATTGCAGATCCAAAATGTCAAGTGAATCTCTAGGGCTATTATACACAATGCATTACTGATAATTATTGAAAAAAATAGTGTAAAATAAATTTAACTACTGTTCGACTACCTCTAAAACGTTAACCTCTTATCTTTTAAAACATTTTCAGGATTCTTTCTGAGATTACATTGGAAAGAATCCTAAAAAAACTGTAAAGAAAAACTTAATTTAAATCAATTAATAGGTAGTAAAATATTTTTTCTTAACTTTACCTCTGTGTTACTTTCATAATCATCATTCTGTTTATTCAGCAGATTTATCAGTTCAGCCTGCATATTTTGAAGTGTTTCCCGCATATCGTTGTTTTCAACCATTAGCTCCTGCATTTGATTAATTCAGAAAAACACATTCAGCATTACATATTAAATATTACATTTTTATAAGCAAAGGGAATCTCTTATTCCTTGCATCTACAATGCCCTCAACTTAAAATTTCTTTTTAAAATAGAGACTGCTCATTAGGGACTAAGTAGTTTGCAGGCCTCGAAAATTATTTTTTCACCTTAGTAAAATCTATGATTAATTAATAGCTGAGCCTTGTGTACATCATGTAGTCAAACCTTTGTAACAATTTAAGACATTTAAAGCAGAGAATGTTTAAGAATAATATTGTTAACAAAAACATTGCCTACCTTTTCCCTTTCCTCATAATTTGTGATGAGCATTCTGTACATTTCCTCTTCATTTCTAAAAATGAGGAAAAAATGTCATTCATATAACGGTTTTTATAAACATTAACTACTGGTAATCATTAATTTAAGCAATTTTTGGTGATACTACCTGACTGACAAACTTTCAGAAGGACTACAGATATAATGTTACAACACTATTCAATTTAAAAGAGCTAGTTTATATTCTGGCGAACTGCTGCAATTCCTCCACCCCCTGTCAAATGATTTCAGAATAAGGAAAAAGTTACCTCTCGTGGCTTTTTCTAACTTTTTCTTTATGCAGAAATAATTCATAAATTAATTTAACAGTTCTAAGCGCTAATAAGATGATATTTTGGGAGGCTAACTTGAGAATGGCTAGTACATCATTTACTAAGCTGAAAATTGGTTTTCTTTGCACCCTGAGCTTGCAAATGCAATTGCTAATTATAAATAGAGTCCATCCTTCAAAGTAGAAGATGACCATGACATAAGTTGCTGGATGACTGGGTGTACATGTACAATGTGGGCGAGGCCAATCAATAACTTACAGTGCATATTGCATTTAGTACATACTTAGCAGATCCCGTCTTCCACATTGCTCGCTGTCCACCAGCTGGTCTGTTAATCAAATTTAAAATGTCCAGTCCCACTCTCTTCTCCTGGTTTTTATCAGTTAGGAGTTGATGAATTCTTTCCTTGAGCTTGCTAAATTCCCGTTCTTTTTTCCT
Source organism: Micromussa lordhowensis (assembly GCA_964020085.1). Lineage (NCBI taxonomy): Eukaryota > Metazoa > Cnidaria > Anthozoa > Scleractinia > Lobophylliidae > Micromussa > Micromussa lordhowensis. The sequence continues at coordinate 2,597,448 of OZ026608.1, read as the reverse complement.
TGTTTCATGGTCAAACTGTTTTTGTACATGAAGTGAGTTGGCTTTGGTTTTCTTTAACTGCAAGGAAGATAAATACAAAATAATGTACCGGTAATGAAACTGGTTATACAATTAATTAATCACAGGTTTATATTATAAATTTTAAACATTTATTTAACATGATTGTACAGTTCCAGGAAATATACTGTTATACTCACCTGCACAAATTCAAAGTAATCAAAAATTCTGAGTGACTAATTACCATGTGCTAGTCAACTTAATTTCTTAATTTCATCTTTCCAGCTGCTACTTGTCTCCGCAGTTGTTATTTTCGGCAGAGACAAGCGACAGGCTAAATGAGAGACATTTTGCAGGCTAAATGATACCCCACAAACAAGTACATGTACATGTACATGTACATGTAAGCGCATGTTACATTTTGATCAATAATGCTGCAATGACTAATCAATCCTAAGTGACCCAAAAAATTGATCATGCTATTGCTATCTAAAAGCGTTTACACCACACCTCCTCTCTCTCTAACTTGAGTTCTTCCTTTGCCTTTAGAAGTTTTCCCTGTAGTTGTCGTTCTCTTTCATTTTTCATAGCAATCTCTCTCTGAGATGATTCTAAGTGCTCCTATATATAATAAAATAGACAACAATGTTGAACCATTAGACATACAGAAATAATTTGTGTAGAGCTTGTGTAGAACACCTTAACTAGGTTCAAATTCTAATATACATGTACAAGCATATGTACAAATATATTCATAATCATTGTAACTGATTTATTTTGTTCCTTAAATTTATAATGGCTGTGTAGTAACTTAAAATGTTAGGTATTCGGACAAGGCTTCGGACAATGTATGTTTACAAGCACTTGCAGTCATCGGAGACTTGTCGTGACTCCTGCTCTGCAGAGTCTTTCATGATTCTAGGCACTGTATATTAAGTTGGGCCAATATGAAGTTAACTAGACAGTACTGTGCACTGTCAAAAGCTCTTTCCTCTAGGTTAACTATAATTATAATAAGATAATGAAAAAGTACAAAATTAATAATAAAATTAACTAGCTACATGTAAGCTAAGTTTGAAATCATTTTTGACCACAAATTCATTTTACATGTAAACTACAACAACTTTTACTAATTTTTAGATATGGACATGTACATACACTGTACATACATACAGTACATACATACATGAAGTACAGTATAAATCATATAATTTATATTTAATTCACAAAAGAGTCACTAATAAGTCTTGATAATACCTTGAGTCTCTTCTGGGTCTGCATAAGATGTTCATTATCACACTCAGCTCGAAGATTCCTTTTAATGTTAAAAAGGAAATTTAAAGAAATTTATAATTTAACAATTTCAATCATTAAGTACTGCAATAATGACAGTACAACATTATACACTTAATGTATGATCTCGAGGGAAACAGTTAGTTTTGTTTTCCCTCAGGACTTGAGGGAAAACAAAACTAACTAGTTTCCCGAAGGACCGTACATTAAGTGCTTTGTTATAAATTTAGACTTTCACTCAACAAAATGAGCAGGCAACAACTGCGCAATTGTGTCCCGGTCAGGATATATTTGAATTTGATCAACCAATCACAGTGCTTGTTTTGTTGAGTGGAAGACTAGGTCCAATGGTCATTGTAAAACATAAACTGCAAACTGCAGACCAGGGGTAGACTGAGAATAAAATGCAAACTACAGACTTTTTAAGTACATGTATACATGTACAAGATGTATATATATATAGTGTTGTTTCCACTATCAAGTTCTAACCATAGACAGGGTTATTCTAGCTAATCATAATTTATGATAGTCTGTACTCTGGTTAGCCTATTTTACCCCCGGTCTGCAGTCCGCATTCTTCATTTTACACTGACCGAGCACAACATACTCACTTCTGTTCAAGATCTTTTAAAAATGAAATAAGAACGTTACTCTGGTTAAGATTGTATAAAAATATGTACAATGTTTTCAAAAGTCCCAACGTTTCGGTTGAACCTTCAGCCTTCATCAGGGGAAAGTGAAAAAATAATTTGCAGAAAACACGTTTCTTATAGTGTGCCAAATTTGGATCTATTATTAAGTTCTGTCCCTCAAAGCAAGATTTAGAAATTTGTGCGACAAATGCATGCCATCATCATGATTCAGCGGATTCCTGCAAATATTAATTTCCCAAGCTTCAAGAATGTGTCGATTACCCCAATTAGCACTTGTGCGTGGGATCTTGGACGCCTCCCAAGAGACAGTGTGACCAGAACGTAAACAATGTTCCGCTAAAGCTGACTTTTGCGAGTGTTTATGTTCCACCGCTTTCTGGTGTTCTTTAAGGCGAGTAGAAAATTTGCATACTCACTTCTGTTCAAGATCTGTTAACTGTTTCATGTTTCGTTGCTGTTGTTGCAAGAGTTCATAAGTACTGTTTACTAATTTGACAATGTCAAATGTATCAGGTGGTCCTCTTCCATTGCGTGAAGGTGTGAACAGTGACGAGAAGCCAAGAACACCAAGTTCCTGAGAATGAAAGAAGTAAAACATTGGCTTGCTTCCAACACAAACTTGTAGACATATAAATTCTCAATACATTAAAAGACTAAACTGAATGTAACGAAAAAAGTGATTGCCAACAGATGTTATAAATTTGTCAATTCTTCCTGCGCTGTCTTTATTAAAATCAAATATTCAATTGGCAATTTAATATTTTAAAAAAAAAAAAAATCTACCTGGCCAAAATACAAAATAAATATGATTTAGCATATGAAAAAATTAATACCATTAATTCACTTGGCAAAGCCTAAAATAATATTTTCTAACAACTTATTTGTCAGCAGGGGTTTCAATGTTTTCAGCAGAAGGGCAACTGGTTTTTACAACCAGGCAAAAATTTCTGAACTGAACTTCGTTAGAAGAAAAATATTTTTCTAGATGTTTAAACCTGAGCCACGGATCATCCTCACAGCCGGTCAATTCACCCACTGCCTGACCCTTAATGAAACCCTGTTTATCACTGGTTATGAGATATATAATTTCCTCTGCAACTGTTCATGTAATGTGAATGCGTGTGGTGTGGTTTAAATTTATTTTAATTTAAAATATGATCTTAGAATTAATTCTTGCAGCACACCAGCATTCTACAGCCCAAAAACAGCAATGAATGTGGCTATATCAGAATAATAAATATAATTACAAAATCTTTAAACCTGTCCAAACATGAATGAAAAAAAAAAAAATTAAAAGACATGACATTAGATTACCACCAATACATGAATACACTGTCTGTATTGCATAAGTTAAAAGTTTTTATTTGTGTTTTGCAGTAACATTTTAATTACAGCACAGATACTCTATGCGCTGCATTTTAATTCTACAGTAAAATGTGCTCCCAAATATTCGCATCGATATATCCTTGTTTAATCAATTTGTTAATTTGTCAAACGAAACTTCTGTTTCAGATATTTTTCATGACTTTCCGTTTGTCAAAGACAATGGCACATAACAATAGACGGTCTCATTAGTTATTTAAATGTTTGCTGAAGGATTTGAAATGAAAGCTAATAAAAACCCGTGCAGAAAGAAAAATAAAATAGAGCATTGGTGATCTTTGAAGTTCACCTCGATAATGAAACCAAACTGAGTCGGCAAACTTCTCGTGTTACTGAAATGATAAAATGGTTGCTAACAGCATAGATGCTATCCGACATGGTACTTTGATTGAAATACAGGTGCAGCTACTGAAAAAAATTAATAATCAACCCGCGCGATCGAACGTGTCAAGAATAAAACAATTCGAATCTTTTACATTGTAAGCCTACATTATAGGCTAAATTTAAATCTCACTCTGAAAAATGATATTGAAATACAGCCAGCGACGGTTTAGCGGAAATCTTTACCGGTTGACAACTGAACTATTTAGAATCATTCACAAAGCTTGCAAGCTTACAATGGGAGCAATCATTAGATGCATGCGTCGATATAAGCTTAAGCTTATTTTTTATCGCAGCAAACATGTAAGCTTTTGAACAAAAAAGAATACTTACCTGGTTCAAATAGGCGATACACTGATCAATATTATCTCTCCTACAGAACTGCTTTTCCGCGGTACTGAACACAGGCGAGATTGGTGATGGAGTTAGCTTCGTATCTCCGTAATCTAGTTCTCTTTCCGGGCTTGAGTGCCGAGAGGAATGCGAGGTATAACGGTTGACAAAATCGCCCCAATCTTGAACCTTTTCATTCATAGTTTCAAGCCTGATGCAGGCGACATTGGACATCGATGATCGCAAGCCTCCTGCGGCAAACGGATCGTCAAGTTCTTGTTTTCCCGTTTGTGGGCTTTGCCTGAAAATTAGCAAGCGGTTTGCGACCTAAAATTAGACTACTTCTAGTGAACATAAATTATTAACGAGTATTTTTTTTGAAACATCCGGCAAAACCAACAAGGCGCATCACGCGCATGTCCGCTGGAGCTGACCACTAAGGATGGCGGACTTAGGACTTGTCTGGTTCTCATGAAGTACATACCCTCAAAGCACCCCAGTGTTTCAAGACATTCAAACCATTTGCTTCCTGCCCCCGTTTGGGACTGTAGCTCACGGACACGCGCTTGTTGTTTGAGGGCCACGCGCAGATCTGAGATGATAAAGGACTGATTCGAAGTGTGACAACATTCGCTAAATATAGTTTGTATGATACCTGGCTCAATTGCGTCCATCGTTGACGGTTTACGAGGAAAGAAGCCCATCACTGGTGTGGACTAGAAGTTCACATCAACAAAGTTGAGCAACAAAAAAATAGTGAAGAATGGCTGAGCGACCTGAACGCGAGGTCTGTTTGAAATGGTTCCGGAAAGGTCGATATCACTCAAAAGTTGACCTCCCGTAGATAGATATTTCCGAGAAATAATTCTTTTTGAAAAAAAAAAAAAGCACCAAATTGTGGTTAAAATCATGTGAAGAGCAAAGTGTATATGGATGTTCTCGCAAATTAAGTAAGAACATAATTCAGGTTTGTGGCTCTTCAGCACGGCAGCATCAGTGACGGATTATAGTCTTGTTCTGGCCCTCTCTCTATCTCTTTGTCACGCAACGCTACGCTCAGTCGCTGGTGTGTCCGAATAGTAATCAAAGGCCCTCTGAGCAGCTCATGGATGAATAGCCCAATGCCAAGTTTACTTTTGCCCCTGTGGCAAAACGAGTCTTTGAGCGAAACTATTGGTATGAAAATATATGTCACCTGCACGGTCATTCGCATGAAAATCAAGTGATTTTCATGGGAAACGTTTGGCACAAGCACTCGTTCTGCAAATAGAAACTCAGACGGTGGAAGTCAAAGGTCTACATATGTGCCAAGCGGCCCATCAGGCCAGCACTGATAAAAAATAATCTAACAAAAAAACAATTTACCATCTTCTCGTGGTCTGTTTACACCCGGCATGTGCAATCGATAAAACCGATAATCGATAACATTCGATAACAATCGATAAAAATTAGTAAATTGTATCGGAAATCGATTAAAATCGATAAAAGGACACGTTGTGAGTAATCGATAATTATCGATTTTTAAATTAATGTTATCGATTTTATCGAATTTCTAAAATGTATCAAATCTTCCATAAAAACACTCTTACGATTCAATGAATCAAGTAGGACGAATTTAAAGATTTATTTAACAAATCGATAATTGAATGAATACTGATAATCAAATAATATTAACACGATTCCCTGGCATGATTCAACGGGGAAACGCAACATAACATAACCGCTTTTTGTATTTACTCAGAAACTGTTCAAGCTAAATGTCGTAATGACATCCTACAAATACATGTACTACGAAGTACGAAGCTGCGTAGTTGTAATGCTAGACATTGTCTCCAGTAAATGTTTTGTCAGCAAAACCCTCGCCGCCGCAAAAATCATACTACAAATCAGAGCTAAAATCATTCTATAAATAAGTAAAACGAAGTAAATGATGAACTCTGCAACTAAAGCAGAAGAGAGGTAATGAACGATAAAATCGATATCGTTAAATACGCGGAAGACTGTGAGTATCGATTTCTATCGATTGATCGATAAAATCGATATCGATTAATTAAAAATTATCGATTGATATCGATTTATCGAACGGTTTTCCGATATCGGTTTTTATCGATTGGTCATACCGGGGTTTACAATGTCCGATTAAAAGCTGTAGATATCAAGAGGGTCGTACAGGGAAGTCTCTGGCACGGTTCACGAACCTAAAATACAGAGGATCACGGTTCACGTATAAAAAAATTTCGATTTCCCGAATTACGAAAATAAGAAAGTAAGGAGCTGTTCTTACATTAAAAGCAGTGTTTGTAGGAAGCAAAATCGCGAATGGCTAAATCAAGGCTCCGTATTGCATATTGCATGGCTAAGGCACTCTCGATAGACCACTGTAACTACATGTATTCGGAGAACTTGTGTCTCAAAATCACGTAGAGTTGTGTGGTAAAATCACGAATATCGGTTAATATTTCAGGTTCTTCACGGATCACGCAAACCTTCAGGTCACGAATCAGGAAGAACAAGAACCGCAGTATGCGGTTGAAAACAGCGCTTTAAAAAAACGCGGTTACTTACACTGTCTACAAAACGTGACTCTCTTGCCCTTCAGCAAATATACGAAAAAAAAATATCTGATTACATTCTTTGCATAGCGTGAGTTTAGCGTGACTTGTAATCGGAGAATTTTGTTTACGTCTAATGAAAAAACACCTTGACCTTTCAATATAAATTTACACATGGGTTTTTGACGAGCGCTATGCTTCTTGTCTTTCCATGTCCATTTGTTACAGCTACTGCTGCTTAGCTTGACAAATTTCAATTTTACAACTCTACGAGTTGAACCAAAAACCATCTTCGTGCCGCGTTAGCCGCCATATGTATGAACTCCATGTTGTCGGACGAAAAATTCGTCTTTCTAGTACCCCGCTAAAACCTGCTGAACGTACCCCACGAAGTGCCTAGGAAAAGAACCATACTAAGCAGGGGAGGGTTGGGAGAAACGATTTAATCCGGTTTAATGAATAAATTAATCAGAATCGAGTGAGTGAGTGAGTGAGTGAGTGAGTGAGTATCGAGTGCCATAAGATTGCCATCCATGAGCAACATCCATGAGCAAAAAGAGTGTTTATTAATAATATTAAATGGAATATTTACCCAGGATAACACTTCGGTACAAAGTACTGTTATCAACGGGATCCTGCTGACTAAGAATTAAAAACACTAAAAAGTTAAAAACTAATAATAAAATAAAGTACATATTAAAGCAAAACATGCACTAAGTTGAAAACCATTGAAAACTACTTTAGAAAGTTACAAGTAATAATCTCCCAAGGCTTTCCTAAATAAAACTCTAGAATTAATGTTTCTTAAACTTAACGGCAATAAAAATCGAGGCACCTAAAAAATTCATTTTGGTGTTTATTTGAAATGAATGATGTCAGCTCTCTACGCGTACAGAATGGGACAACAGAGCACACGATAAACTGCGCCTTCAAAACTTTAACAAGTTGTCAACACCTATTATTCGTAGAAGTTAATAAAACAAAGCTAACCTCTACGCCTGTCATTGCGTGACGATACCGAACAAGTTAAACGATACAAGACAGGAATAATCCGAGAAAGATCGAATACTCTAGAACATAGATTTCGTAACTTCGCACACGGAATCACTTATAACAATGATGCAACTTCACATAAACTTCCCAAATCACTGAAGACTTGAGACAAGGAGCGAAAGGAATTATCTTCGACAACTCCCAAGAACCTTCATCATGTTCCTGTGTGTTTTACTGGCACTGTTGGCTTCTGATGCTTCTTCATTTGAGGTTTCTGTCTCCCAAAAGAACGGCAGCGATTGGACAACTTGCTTGCAGTCGAATGGAACCATTCCTTGTGAATCTCTCCGTTACGCATTGCAAATTCTAAACGATGCCGAGTTTAGAGAGGAAACCATTTTCAAATTTCGCATTAAAGACAAATACCACGATTTACAAAATGACGTTGAGATTTTGCAATCTCGAAAGGATAGGCGCGTCTATATAACTTCTGACGCAAACTCTTTCACCGTCATACGCTGCGTAAATGAATCGTTGGGTTTTAAAATGGACGCCGCGTATAACATCCATGTATCCAACATTGAGTTTCAACAGTTTACTCCAACATCAGCTGCTGTTGTAATGATTTGGAACTCTGACAACATCTCCTTCACAAACTGTGCATTCAAGGACAACGATCGATCTGGTATTAATGCATTCGACAGTGGCGTTACTATCGAGGGATGCCTTTTTTTAAACAATACTTCAAATTTACAGAAGCTTATGGTTTTGGAAAGTCGTATCACTCCGAACACCATCTCCGTCTCTGGGGGGGCAGGGTTTTTGTTTGATCACGGAGTTAATCTAAATCTTGTCATTAGAAACACAAACTTTACAGCTAATTCAGCCACAGTCAATAGTTCTGAGAACTTTATTCCTCTCGACTCGCCTTCCTATCTCCCTGGGCTGAACCTTATAGGCGGTGGATTATTCGTCGCCTTCATTGGCGAAGCGCGCTCATGCAGAGCTTTGGTAGAGGGGACCTCTTTCGTTAGAAATACAGCTACGTTTGGCGGAGGAATGTTTTATGCCACCACCCAATATGCAACAGACAATTCAATGAAGGTATGGAACTCTAGCTTCGTTAAAAACAGCGCTTCACAAGCTGGTGGTGGAATTAGTATTTCTGTTGGGGGTTCAACGTCCTTTGCCAAGTTTAGTGTCACGCATTGCGTTATCAGTGAAAACTGGTCCAGAAGAGGTGGCGGCTTGAACATCTTTCTAATGAACTTCTTCGTGACAATCGCGCAATCCCAGATACAGTTTAAAAACGTGACCTTCGATGGAAACGGTGGTCTTGCCAGCGCTGCCGTTCGTCTAGATACCGCCCTTCCCGTTGGAATCCCTATCAATGAGATACCGGAATTTATTGACTGCACAATACAACATCACAGCGCGACGTACAGTACATACACAAGCCCTTTTACAAGTGTAAGGGTGAACGCAAAATTCACGGGTAAAAATATTTTCAGGGAGAATCACGGTGCTGGAGCAATGGAGTACCTGCAGGGCCGCATACTCGTGAACGGGTCTCTTGAGTTCGTCCAGAACTCAGGCTCTCATGGTGGCGCTTTGCTTTTGAGCTCGAGCCAAATCATCCTGCATCCTGGTAGCGAGCTTCGTTTTGTCAGAAATTACGCCAGTGGCGTTGGCGGAGCGATTGTTGTACTAACTGGCTCAAGGTATGAGTTTATCCACGAGTACAATCCAGACTGTTTTGTGACGTACAGCGAAGAGAGGACTGCGCCATCTGAATGGAAGGTAAGTTCCCTTCGGACAAAGTGTAAGGGAATTGGGCCGGGGGATTCGGGGGGGGGACTTGCCTGTTGAGTTGGGGTGTACCCTAGCCTGTCGAATTTTTCAAAACAAAGTGTATTTTACATATTTTGGCCGTTTTTCAACATTGAACCATTCTCAATGGTGTTTGTTAATACGTATTTGTACTGTACTCTTACCTTCGAAGCGAACTTGCATGTGCACGTGCATACAAGTTATTTATCTAGAAGATGAGAAGCCATCATGGCCTCTTGACCTCAGAATAATACGACATTTGGAGATCTAGTCAAAAACTCAACATGTCACAACAAGGCATTTGACGAAATGCATGTAACTGCAGTAAGCTTCTGTCAACACGAGACAGTGCTTATGTGATACAGCTACGAACTGCGACTGAAAATAATACGACATTTAGAGAAAAGACGAACATGTCGCAACAAGGCATTTGACGCGGAATACATGAAATTCAGCCCGCGTGGAAAGTGTTCCCGTTCCAGGAACTTTTTCCGCATTCTGGCCGCGCGCAAGTTGGAGAGACCAAAAAAAAAACGATGGAGCGGTGAGTGATCGTGCCTCAGCGAATTTTTTGCTCTCGGCCTCGGCAATTTGTGCGAAGCCAGGATGCGGAGAAAGCTCTTCATACTGGAACGCTCGCTACGCAGGCTACATGTAATTGTAAAAAGCTTCTGTTAATACGAGACCGTGTGTTACTTCAACCTCGTTCCCAGGGAAATTAAAGCCCTGGGAATGAGGTTGGTTACGAACGGTGACTAAACTATTTTTTTCCGACCAGGCTAAGGTGTCATTTATCCAGAACGAGGCAAAGGTGAAAGGTGCTGCCGTCTACATTTCAACACTGAGCGCATGTCTGTGGTACGAGGAATATCCATTTTACAGTGTCAATAGGGCAATCCGCTGGAATAATACGTTTGAGTATCGCGGCAACTCTATCCACCCTGCTAAGACATTCAAGCCGTTACAGGGACCAGAATACGACATAGCAACAGACACGCACCACTTTGAATACGAAGGAAACAATGACACAGAAATAATGGTGAGTTATTTCTTTCGCTCGACCAACCTTATTTCCCGGATCTTTTCTCTACCTCGAGGTACAGAGAGGACCCTGGGAACGAGGGTGTCTCTCAATACAAACAAAAGAACCATACCTAACCCACCTATCTTTGACGAGAGATGATGGAGATGTTGACTCAAAAACTCCTCTTTCGAGTTTCTTTCAAGTTGGGAGGGAGGCTTGGGTTGGGCTTGACTTGAGATAGACTGGATTTATTAAAGAAAGAAAGTCAAAGGTTGTGTTTAATATATTTCTTTTGTCACATGGGTAAGCTGAAAATGTTAATCATTTCCATCACTGATGGTAGAGAAAGCCTTGTTTTATTTAGCAAAAACGCACTATCGTTTACTGTTGTGTGGAAGCTAAAATCCCAGACAAACCTCTTCAGATACTGAAAACACTGTTAACAATTCCACTAAGAAGTAGTCTCCTCCGCAGCCGTTATTAGGGTCATCACGCAACGCTTCTCCCCCAGTGGGAGAGAAGCGTTGCGTGACGATCCTAATAACGGCTGCGGAGGAGGCTAACTAAGAAGCGAATTCGTGTTAATTTAGCACCTCCTCGCTTTCCTCCTCTCCACACCCCCTTCGTTTTAAGAGAGGTGGTGATAAAAATATTTCTGCGCGCACTTGACCCAAGAAATTTTGAAAAGCGTTTTATGCGCGCGAGACATTCGCTTGCGTCAGAAGGGTTTAAAATTGTAGCTAAGACTTTTTTATTTCCCCTCTGCTTATAGGTTTCGCCTGGTGAAGATATCTCGCTCAGCATCCAAGGTTACGATGAACTCAACCACACAATATTCACCATCGCGACTTTGACGGAAAAGGGCGTGTCTGACGGAACCCCCAGACTGCGCTTAGATAACATCATGCATCTGTTATCGCCTGTCACAAATCAGTCTTTTCCTTTCACATACCGCCTGGCAAATGAAACTCTGTACAAAGAGATAAAAAACAACACAGTCCATTACTTTCAGCTGGAGGACGTGTTCTCCACATTGAAGAACAGATACTCGTTTAAAGTCACCGCCATTCCGTGTCGACCAGGATTCAAGTTTGAAAACACAAAATGCGTCTGTGATAAGAAGATCGAGGGAGTGTTAAGGTGATGCGTTATTCTTAAGCTCAAAGCATAAATTCTCCTTACCGATTTCGGTACATTTCCTTTAATTCTTGTTTCGAGAATTTGGAGACACATCATGGTCTTCATTATTCCTACCCGCTTGAATTTAAAAGTGTCAACTAGCAAAGAGTAGGTTCAGTGAATCGTACAATATTCCTTTTATTCCCCTGAACTTATGACAATACCTTGACTTGTGTAAATTCCAAAGTACGTGATGCTCCGCAAACAAAATTATGGTGTACCTGTAGTTTCCAACCAGTATAATTCTTTGACTAACTACGTATTCTCTTTACTCACAGATGTGGTGAAAATGCGCGAACAGTGTATTTGAAGGAGGGGTATTGGGGCGGAGAAGTCAATGGTCGCCTGGTAACGTACTATTGTCCTCCGAACTACTGTCGTTGCGTGACTGTAGGAGACTTGCCCGGATGTATATTCAACCCAGATCATATTGATAATCAGTGTGACCATAACCGCACAGGGGTACTCTGTGGTCAGTGTAAAAATGGGCTTAGTGTAGGACTTAGGTTAGTACACCACACATTTCCGAGTTCCCTTTTGCCTCCTTGTGAAAACGAGTCTAAGTGCGAAACCATTCATATGAAAATGAGTTCCCCCTACAGGTTCATTTTCAGGCAAATCAAACTCATAAGAAAGTTTTCGCACTTAGACCCGTTTTGAAACAGAGGCACAAAGGAACTCGGAAATGGCCTATTTCAAAAGTGTCAAAACTGAGCTTTCGTGTTTGCTGTGGTTCTGCATTTCTACTTCCACCGTATTGATTTCTCAGTTATTTTCTTCCCTGACGGACCCTTAACACTTCAGTAGCAGAAAAAAGAACGAAAATCTTCGGGACCAGGATAAAAACCCCGGATCTTTCCATTCAGTCCGAAGTAAACCTACACCCCACCTCTCCCCCCTGAAAAAAAGTTCGTGACTCTCTCGCTCATGTTTTCCCGCGCTTGGCCCCGGCTACACGTAATTGCTTTGAGTTTTGATTGGTTCGCTAGACTTCCTGGCAAGAGTTATTACTTTTGGTTCACGACACTCAGCTGAAAACCTCTCTATGGAAGTGGCGCGTTAAGAGTCTGGGCTCGAATTTAATTCCCGCGCTGAATATGACTCCGTAGTGAAAGCCAAGTAGGGAGATTTTGCTTGCATCTGAAAATGTGATAGTCATTCCGTTCATAAGACTTAACTGGAGTTTCAGCGTTCTTTATATATGTCTTCTGGCTATTGTTTAAAGAACGTTTCTTTCACACAAATCAACAAGTAGTGATGTCCTAACGTCATCGTGCGAAAATCGCTCGCTCGGTCCGAGGTCGCTCGCTGTCACTTGTGTCTGACGGGAATTAGGGGAATGAGAGCGAGAAACTTCAAACCGTCTTAGAGCCATAACTGGTTCGAGTGGCCTTATTAAAAAGCAATATGCAGGTTGGGATGGCTGTAAGCCGTATTAATGGGGTGACCGCGTTAACAAGATTTTCTTAAAGAAAATGTATGGGCGTGACGCTGGGACAAAAAAGACTGGCCGTAATAACGAGGTGAACGTAAGGCGAGGTTGCACTGTATTAATTTAGGTAAACTGCTCTTTTTGATATCAATGTAGACTGTTCACAGTCCTCTATTTTTCCGTGAAATCGTGGATGTCGATCGTTGAGTTCGACGGGCCGCCATCTTGGTCTCTTCAATAGGCGACAAAATTGTGGAGACACTTGGCAGTAAAATTCGATTTTAGAGCTTCTTGGAAACATCCCTCCCCCCTTCCCCCCAACAATTCTGATTTTTCCTAGACTGCACAGAACACAGCGCCTACACAAACTGGGGCGCCGGGGGTATCAGAGAATTAATGCTAGATGCAAATAAAATGAAATAAGTGCTTAAATATCGAAAAGCGCCCCAACTACTTTTGTCGCCCATTGTTGATGCGAGCGAAACTGGGGAGAGTGCAAAATGCCCGTGGGTAGAGGTGGTTGTAAAAAATAGGAGACTGTAAACAGTCTAATATCAATTTTGAATGTCTTTTTTTTTAGATCGGAAGAGTGTCTGGAATGTGACGGCAGTGTGTGGATAATCGCCATTACCGTCATCGTTGTGGTCGCAGTGTGCGTCGTCATCATCGTACTCAATCCCAGCATGTCTAGCGAACTTCGAGGGCCCCTGTTTTTCTTCCAAGTACTCCCCTTTGTCTTCGAGCCGAACAGCGTTGTCGGGAAAACAGTGTTGTTTGTTGGCAACACACTGAATTTTGGCAGTCCCTTCGTATATTTTTTACACATTTGCATCATAAAGGATATGAACAATTTGTTTGCGGTTGCCATCGGTTACCTGATGCCGTTTGTGATCCTTTTAGTCTTTCTAATATCTTACATACTGAGTGTAAACTTTTATCTAGTGAGATTCAAACTGCGCAAGCACTCCAGCCTCCAGTCGTTCTGGCTTATGACACTGTTTGTTTATAACTATCTGGTTGTCACCTCCTTCATGTTGCTACACTGCCCCAGGGTTGGTGGAAAACTCGTCTTTTTTTACGACGGGAATGTAGAATGCTTCAAAGGGGAACATTTAGCAATGTCGTTGGTGGCCGTCTCTGTGCTTGTTGGCTTGGTGGTTCCTCTGCCCGTTATTGTCCTTGTCTTGACCAAAGGTTACTGGAGAGTTGATCCACAGTATGTTAACACGCTGATTAATGGTCTGCGCCCGCACTGCCGGTGGTGGTGGTCAGTGGATATGCTGAGAAGAGTAGTGCTGATGGCCACATACTCGTTCATTCCTCATTGGTACACGAAACAGGTGAGCGAGGTCATCAATTTTTTCGCACATAGAATCAACTTACGAGGACAGCAGTTGCATTTTAAATTTAATTTTTGAAAGTTTTCGTATAAGCAAACAATTTTTTGAAACTAGCCTATTATATTTTTATGGAAACGAAGAAAAATGTTCCGAGCGAGTATTCCATGAACGCAATAGAAATCGTTCTTTCCTTGCTTCCATATAGTCGTGGAATCATGATAACCATCGTCTAGAAAATGATGGTTTTTTTTTCATCATGTGCGAGCGTGGGACGAAGAAAAGAACCGTTGTATCAGACGAAATTCGAAAAAACCGCGCGTGCGCACTACCCACTGAGCTTCGGATAGACTCATGTTAACTAAATAAGCGACACGCGTCCTTCATACTCCTCAGTCGGTGTGACTGGTCAGGAATAAAGAACTATGGTTAATTTTGCCATCTTTCTTCATTTATCTCAATCATCGTCTTGGCAGTTTGCTAGTTTTTCCCTCCATTTTCGTAATATAAGTCAAGTTGCTAAGCAACTTTTTTGACCGGAGAAAAATGTCGGTTCAAACATTTTTTGGAAACAGGATCAGAAAACAACGTACTTCCCCTTCTCTGTTCCCTTTATAAAAACGGTGAAGAACCAGGAATACGCACTATTTCACCTCTCTCGCTCCGGGAGGGCGGAAAGATGAGAGAACGAGGTACGTTGTGTCAGTGGGGACATCCAAGACTTTAAGCAAGCACTTGCGCGTTGCAAGTCTCACATCATCTTTTTACTAAAGCAACGAGATATAATGCTACTTATTATATCTCTCAGTTAATAAGAGGTATTTAGTACGTAACTGGCAAATTTATTCATTGCCATTAAGTGCATCGTATATGTGGAATGGAATGTAACTAAATGTGATTTCTCTCAGGTTATCACGATGTTGATGTGCGCGCTGATCCTAGCAGTTCACAGCATATTCCAACCTTACAGAAAGACACGAGTCAATGTGATGGAGTCTCTATATCTTTACATACTCTGTGTGATAGCCATACTACAAGTACTGCAGGACTCGGACAACATTACAAACATCGTGTGCTCTGTGCTGTTGATTGTAGCGACGCTTCATGCAGGCGCCCTAACTGTGTACAAAGCGGTGGGATTCTTCGAGAGAAGATTCAAGTGCGCATGTCCGAAGCGTTGTCCCAAGAGGCGAACTTATGGATCGATGGCGGACACAGCTATCGACAGATCTGTTGAACCGGTGCAGAAAGAGCGCAAAGAAATTTTTGACACAATATTTAGTAGATCTGAAGACAGTGAGGATGGTTTTGGTGATTAAAGTAGTTTAAATTTTAACCGATGGAGGGTAAAAACGAGGGTGCACTCGGCCGTGGACAGTCTTGAACATGCCGTAATATAGCCTCTTGCGCAGACACTCTTTAGGTTCGTCACGCAATCTTCCTCCCCTTCGTGGGGGAGGAAGATTGCGTGACGAGTCTGAGGGACAAAACTAACATAGTGAGAACGAGAAGGAACCAACGCACACGAAGGAAAGAGGGAATGAAGGAACAGTGGATGTACACCAGTAGCTACAAACATATATATATGAGCGCTGGTAAAGAAGTAAAACATTACTTATACGATTTTCGTTTTAAAGAACATACTATTACAAAAACTGTAAGGTTCTGTTCACATTACGCCGGAGAAATTTGAGAACGCATCTTATTTTATTTCTACATTACGCCTACCGTCCGCAATAATCTGTCACGAGAACAAAGCTTTTCGAAAACGCTCTTCAAACCGGAGGAATTTGAAAACGCCGGCTTTGCGTTTCAGTGTGGACGGAAAAAGAACGGACCCTTTTAGAAAACGATGACGTCATGATAATCATGTGTCTTGCCTGTCCGAGTTCTCCTCAACCACTAATCCAAAATGACCGTTGATGCGTTTACAAATTCCTCCGGTGTTTTGTGTACAGAAAATATTTGATGCGTTTTCAGAGTGACACCTCCGTTTTCAAATTTTTCCGCTGTAGTGCGGACTAGGCCTTAAGGCAGGGGTACACGTGAAGGC
Source organism: Micromussa lordhowensis (assembly GCA_964020085.1). Taxonomy (NCBI): domain Eukaryota; kingdom Metazoa; phylum Cnidaria; class Anthozoa; order Scleractinia; family Lobophylliidae; genus Micromussa; species Micromussa lordhowensis. The sequence continues at coordinate 2,581,008 of OZ026608.1, read as the reverse complement.
TGTTTTGAGGTCGCTTAACACGGCCTTTCTGCCAATATCTCAGTCACTTTTCAAGCGACACTAAATCTCTCTGCTCATCTCATTAACCACTGTTTGGCGGTTTTGTGTAAATTTTTGGGTGATTTTTGGGCATTTTGGGAAAGAGATATTTTTTCTCAAAGGATAGGTTAAATTGAGGAAAATATAAAATGTTGAAGTTTGATGGATTTGGAAAATTGAAATTTGAAGTGAAGAATTGGTAGACGGATACCAAACAGTCCCCTATACAAACCTTGGGCTCTCTTTTGCGAGGGGCAACTGTCTGGTAGTGTTTCCAACCCATCTTAATCCTAACAATTTCCTTTTTTTTCACGCCTATTCATGTTTACCCCCGCCTTAATCAATTTTATGTATAGATCATCTTTGTGAGTATTGTTGTACAATCTACAATATCTTGCGTTTCGGATCGTTGGTAAGGAAATTCCAACTGATGGTCGAGATCATATGGAAACCACTCTCTAGAGGTTGTAGTGACCGTTGCTATGATAAACTTACCAGGATGAACGGCGTCGGTCTTTGACCCAACCTTCTCGGGCAGTTTGATATTCTGTAGCAATAGTGGTGATTGAGAACTGGAACACTCATCTTTTTGGGCAGTAATTTTCTTGCTCTTCGCACTCCCCAAGTAACCGAGAGCCTGGTTTCAGTGAACTATATTTCCTATATTTAACGCAAATTTCAATTTTTTGGTGCATCGACATTTTTGTATTGATAACTTAAGTATATTCCATGCACACTTCCATACTTACTATACAAAATTACAAACAAACGAAACAAAAAAACTAAATTAACATGTGTAATAGCTAATTAACTCCGACTTTTACACTCCTATTTACATCGCTATCAGTTATATCAGAAAATTTGTGAAGAGTTTACATTGAGATTAACTATAAATTCATCAGCCTTGCGAGAATATTGATTGGCAGATAAAAACAAGGAGAAGATTACGCTATAATTGGGTTGTACAAACAGCAACAGCAGAAAAAAAGATAAAAGGAGAAGAAAAATAACTTAGTAAACATGTATAATTATTGGCTCTGCAACCAATGCTTCACATTCCTATCAACATCACTACTACGATTATATAAAAGAATTTTCGAAAGTATACTTAACTCGCCATGCATTAATTTCTGATTGTGCAAATAATATTTGACATATAAAGAAAGTGAAGTTTAACTTTCTGATGTTTGATTATCCTTGCTTAAAGTGTCAACTCTAAGCAAGGAAGAAAAAAAATTGGCGCATCAGCATGATAAATAGAGAATTATTTTCGGTGCATGTTAAAAAATCTCAGCGCGTTTAATATTATTAATTTACTTTTTTCTCCAATAAGATTGAATCCTTCAATCTTATTGGCTAATTGCGCGCGCTCCAGCGGTCCATATTTTCCCATCCGGACCCCGAGTTACGGACCGCTCCGAAATTTCCAACTGAAGAAACGATTTTGTAACAGCGTAAAAGTGTTGTAAACATGTAAACATTTTTTATTTTTCGTGAATGCGCGCGCGTAGGCCAGATTTGAGCTGAATTTCTTTAATAAAAAATTCAACAAAAAAGTTGCTTTTAAAGCAGTCCCGAAGAAAAAAAATAAACACGTTATTTGCCGTCCTTGGTCGGTCCGTATTGGGAAAAACTGTGCCCTTGGTCTTGAGTACGGCCCGAGGCCGCAGGTCGAGGGCTTTACTCAAGACCAAGGACACAGTTTTTCCCAATACGGACCGACCAAGGACGGCAAATAACATATATATATGTGAGAGTGAAAACGTTTTTCGGCGTATTTTAAGTCTATGTTTCATTCTATCGTACTTAGCAACCAGCTATCTATCCGGTGTCCAACAACCATTCTCAGCTCTGCTTACTTGTGGTTGCTATTAACCCTGGATAGCCTGAGGCAATGATGTTTAATCTCAACCTAGGAAATAAATGAAACCAAGTAGAAAGCGTTAGACTAGGTATGAAAATCTGTTGAGCTCGATCACACTCTGATCTGACTAATCTCTAGCTTCCGTTTAATAAATGAGACTCGCTAAATGGGAGAGAAGGGGAGGTGCGGTTGCCTCAAGGTTATCACGCTCGACTCCGGCCTGATCATTGAGTTGTGTTCTTGGGCAAGACGTTTTACTCTCACAGTTGAGTTGAGTTGATGACTTTATTTATACACTGTAAAAACTCCTTCAGCACAATTTAAAAGTATAATACCTAAGTCTGCCTAACCGTAAAGTAACTAATAATTAATATAGTATTATAAAAAATATAATACTACATAGTTGTATGCCAGCGATTTTAATGCCGGGGGTAGCCCTGCGATGGACTAGCATCCAAGAGGGAGTAGAAATACTCCTAGTCGCTTCATGCTACAGAATCCAGAGATACGTGCCAGCCTAATGGTCCGCTTGGCTCGTGTGAAGCCTTCGAGCCAAAGCTGGCTCATAGCTGCCGGAGCTTATCCCGGTTTCTGTAACATGAAGCGGCTAGAAGTATTTCTACTTCCCCTTGATGGGATGCTAGTCCATCGCAGGTCACTCCCCCGCAATTTTGTTAGGTTTCCCCAACAAATAGCAGGTACCCATTTATACACCTGGGTGGAGAGAGGCACTGTGAGAGTAAAGTGTCTTGCCCAAGAACACAACACACTGTCCCCGGCCAGGGCTCGAACCCGGACCGCTCGCTCCAGAGTCGAGCGCACTAACCATGAGGCCACCGCGCCTCCCACCACTTGGCTCGTGTACAAGCTTAAAATTTACCTCTCTAAGTCAGTACTCTAGTTCAGTCAATTACGGAGATTGGACAAAAATGGAAAAAGGATAAGGAGCTCAAGAGGGAAATCTCGATTCAACTGAGCACGTGGAAAAATATCAAATCGGAAAGTTAGGCAAGGCTTCTCCCCAATCGAGAGGAGGGCGAACATTTCCTAAATTGAAAGTGTTATTGGTTCATCCAATGTTGAAAATTATTGGTAACGTGCTTGTTTTGGCTTTCAAAAGTGCACAAATAAAGTCTCACTTAGGTCTCTGAGAACCCAAATTAGCCCTGTGTAAAGGGGCAGGGGGTGGGGAGGCAGCGGTGAGGGAGGGGGTAAATCGATAGGAGTTACATAAATGTTGCATTCAATCCACGGATACACACCGTAGAAATGTTAACTACAGCATGTATAACGGCGTATAGACTGGTAGAGAAAAATAATACACATATTTCCTGTAAACAATAATTGAGACTGAATCTTCAGAAGGACTGGTAATTTTAAATTTTTGAAAATGATGACGTCACATGACAACCGGCAATACGAACTCGTTGCATTTCAAGCATGCGCAGTTCCAATACCCTTAAAATCCAAAATGTTGGTTTCGGAATTCTTATGTGTTGGTAGCAGTAAGGGTAGGGTGGGTGGACAGGCAGGGAGGGGGGAAGGGAGGGAGGGACAGACAACCAAACCATAAAAGCGATTTTCTCGCAATGCAGTAGGGGTTATGAGGCGAGACGCTTTAGCTTAAAGGAGAATGGCCCAAAACGTGGACGCGGCACGCACGTCTCTCCTTCTTCCCTACTCGGCCATACAGCCCTTGTCTCGTCTTCTTCCCTACTCGGCCATACCGTCCTTGTCTCGTCTTCTCCCTGCGTTCGCGATGGCTAAACACTCGTCCAAGTGGCCCTTAGAGAAAAAAAAACCGGCTGCCAGCTGTCTTATGCACGCGGTGGTAAAGGAGCTTAGGCGTTAGCACTTACCTACATGCTCCCAACTTTCCTCGGGTGAGTCAGATATTGTCAACCTCGTTCTGGGAGCGCGGGAAGACGAGAGGCCCTGGGAATGAGGTTGAGATATTGTGTCCAGATTGCTCCTTTGTCTTTGGGTCTCAATTGACAGGCTTTGGTCGGATTCCGTGCTCTCTATTTCGTCATACCCTCGACGCCTTGTCGATCTGTTAGATCGTGCGCACGCGCAGTGAAAACGGTTGCGAAAAAAGTGGGTAGCTTTACAAACGAAAACCACAAGTGTGTGACACGCCAAGATGACCAGCAGAACCACTACAAAAACTTCCAATATAGTTTGTTTATCCTCGATGATTTCCATGATTGCCAATGTGCACAGAACCAACAGATAGACGAATTCTGCGAGGTTTGCACGAGCGCGTATGTAAGGGTGACAGTAATTATGAACGGCCAAGATTATAACGCACTCGAAAATCATCAGGATCTAGGGAGAAAAAAAGTGGAAAACATTACCTAACCGAAACCCTCCGCATTGATTATAAGAAACCTAAGTTCACACTGTGCTGGCCTCAGCTCATGGCTAGTGCAGTGTATAATGTTTTGATTTAAAAAAAAGTTTGGTTGTTTACTCAAATTTCTTTAATTTCTCTTTTTTTCTCTCTTTCTCTTTTTCAATTAAACTATATAATACTCTTAAAGTAATAGCAGCTTGCCCAGAATAGCTTCGCTAGCTGCCGGCTCAGGTGCGGAGTATATACGCCGGTATGGGTAGCTTGGTTCGTATGTAGACTATTAAGGCGGGGGTTAACAGGAAGATTATTATTATTATCATATTATTATTATTATTATTATTATTGTTATTATTATTATTTTGACTGGGTATTTTGGCTTTAACGCAAATATCTTGTTCACGTTTCCAGCAGTCAAAAATCTCTCTGCTCATCCCACAGATCTACGTTTTGCGCTGTTTTGTAAATTTTTGGATGATTTTTGGGGATAAATAGTTTTTCTCAAAGGATTAGTAAAATTTACGGAAATAGAAAATTTTGAAACTTTGATGTTGCTTTAAAAATAAAATTTGAAGATTGGTAGACGTACACCAAACAGCTGTCCACCAACCTTTGGGTGACGTTCAACTGTCTGGTGGTGTTCCAAAACGTTTTTCTTTTCTTTCAATCCCTCTTTAAACTTCCTAAAATTTAACATAAATTCATGTTAACCCCCTCTTAAGTTAACACAGTACCTACCAAATAAGTCTGCAAATGAGGTTGTTTATTTCTATTCATTAGGTTCATCGGTATGGACAACTTCAATACGCGGATTTGACTCTCTTTTAAGCAACTCCTTCCCTGTTTTTCTTTGCCTTACCGTTTTTGTTTTCCAGTCAACAACCGCGACATGAGTGGTGAGCAGGAGTACTCTACGACACAAATCCACTGACCACCACCAACAGCACTCGGGGCGCAAGCCACTTCTCAGAGTATTTGCATATTGAGGATCAACTCTCCAGTAGCCTTTGGTTAAAAGAAACACCATGATTGGCGGAGGGATCACCAGAAACACAAGCACGAGAATAGCGATAACTGCCATTGGTAGATGCTTATCATGAAAACATTCCATCGTGCCATCATAGAAGAAGACGTGTTTATCACCAACCTTCGGGCAAAACAAGATGTGAAGGGACGTTTCCACGAAGCAGCTGTAAATGAAAACAAGGAGAAGCCAAAATGACCGCAGCATCGAGTTTCGACGAAAGTTAAATCTCAGGCAATAATTGGCGCTTAACACGTAGGCTAACAAGAACATCGAAAGAGCAAGGACTGGAAGTGCGTATCCAAACGCGACGATGTCTAAATTATTTAATCCTTTTATAAAGCATGTCTTGTAGAAATAAATCAACGGACTCCCAAAGTTGAACACATCAGCTACAAAGAAAACACATTGTCCTACTAAGTGGCTGGTTTGATTGAAAATGTAAGGGACCATTTGGAAGAAAAACAGGGGCCCTCGTAACTCGCTAGATATGCTGGGATTGAGCCAGATGACGAGAACGCAAAATGAGATGCCAACAATGATAATCACAGGCACCAGCCATCCAGTTTTGGGGCAATCAATGCAGTCAGACCACCTATAAGAAAGTAAAAGAAAGTGATAGTTAGTAATATTGAGACGGTGCTGAATTCAGCCTTAAAGATGATTTCCACTCCATACTGCGCAGTCTCAGCACCCAAATGTTTATAAACATTATAAAGGGCTCACTCGATGGAATGCGAATCGATTT
>OZ026608.1:2522480-2569980 GCA_964020085.1 Micromussa lordhowensis | reverse complement strand
CAGTCCCACTGGGTATTCGCAACTGCAAGAGTTATGGTTAAATTTGCATTTGTAAAGGATAAACCGCAACCAATTAGAGATCACCGAGTATCCACATGGGAGCTCTGGTGTGACAAAATAAATTTATGCCAGCAAGTAAGTATATGTCGTCAAAACAAAAGCCATTCTGCGCCAGGCCTTCGTAGCCTGCGTGGCAGGCCGTACAAGGGGTAGGAAAGGCCGCAGAGAGGCCCTAGAGAGTTTTGGGAGGAGAGAAGGTCACTTACCACTTCCGTCACGCTCACCCTCTTCGCGCGTTCGTTTTTTTCCCTCCTCCCTCCCCTTCGACGCCTGCCACGCAGGCTATAACCTTCGCTACATATTGAACATATTGCTAAAATATCTCGGACGAACAAGGCTTTGCACGAGTTTTGACAGCTATGAGTAAAGACCACTATGCCGGTCTTACATGGATTTCTATTGACATTAGTCTTGGTAATAACTGGGATTCCTACCCGGGGGAGACTCCCACATAGAAAGCATGGGGTGCTCGACTCAAAGTTTGAAAAGAAACCCTTAAAGGCATCGCGAAAGTTCCTGCTGTGGGACGTTTGAGTTTTAACTCCCCCTAACCTCTAAAAGCTACGACGAGTACCCCTGTCCTTTTTATATGGAACTTCCCGCACCGCCCCCCCCCCCCCACCCTTCTTCCCCTTCCCGAGCCCTACCTCAAAATACCAGCCTGTTTATTGCATTCGCAAACTTTACTTTTCGGAGAGTATTGAAATCCAGGACGACACTTCTGTAGCTCTAGTTCAAAGAAAAACTCGTTCTCCAACATAGAGAAGATATCCATAACTTGAATCTTCCGCTTTTCCTTGTCGTTTCTGTGTTGTATCTGGTTGTACAATTTCTCAGGAGCGTTGTAAGAAAACAGAATAGTACTTGAACTGTTAGGCTTAAGTTTATAATTCGTGTTTGGTAACTGGAGCTTCGATGTTCTGTTTACGTTGTCAGCTACTGATACGAAAGCAAGAGCTATAGTGATGTGTCCTAGTTCATCAACAGCATGCAGATTCAAAGGAAAGGTCTGGCCAGGAGCGAGCTGTAACAGAGTTATAATGGAGACCACAAAATAAGACATTTTTAGGTGATTTTCTTAGCATGCTTGGGTTGTATTACAATGAAGAACTTGAAGATATATAGCTTCCGTAACACCATAAAAAATAAGCGAGTTGTTTTATACACAAAATTCCTGGAAGCGAAGAGCTTTACTGTGATTATAATGAGGATGGAGGAAATGAGTGAAGGAGCGGACTAACACAGACAGCAGGCAGACAGACAGACAGACAGATAAATAGACTAGTAGAGAGAAAGAACATAATAACGAGCGAACGAATGAACAAACGAACACAGACAGCAAGGAAATAAAGCAGGTAACGAACAAACGGATTGTTATCAACAAAAGAAAAAGAAAGAAGTGAACGACGAAACAAGGAAGGAGGAACGCAGCCTCGTTCCCATGCCATTTGCCCTCACTTTGGTGAAGGAAGAGGCCATGAAAACGAGGTTGGAACGTACGTAGAAGTGAAGGTATGTGTGAATGCATAAACGAAGAAAAGGGATGTGGTTAATGAACCAGTTAGATGACCGAACTAATAAAGAGAGCTGACGAAAACCTCCAAGGCCATACCTTTACAGCAGAATTATCGTTTGTAGAGTATAAGTGAAAACCTTTGGTGTCCGTGGCAATATCGTACTCTGATCCATTCTTAGCTTCCGTAAACAAAAAGTTGTTCTTGTACACAAAATTCCTGGACCAGCGAAGAGCTTTCCTGGAATTGTAATAAGAAAACTCCTCTGTCCACACACACCTCTGAAGAGATGACACATAAATTGCGGCTCCTTTCAGCTTACTGCTATTCTCGATGAAGGATACGCTGGTCTGAGAAATAAAAAGATTTGCGGTAAGAAAATACTGGAATCTTGCATTCAGGGTTGGAAGGAATGCTCTACTATTGATCCCAAACGTCTGTTGAAAAGGTTTTCTTTCGGGCTGTTTCAGGCACGGTTGGTTGGTTTTAGTTGTAAACTTCCTTAAAAGTAGCAAGTTCGAGGCAAATCTTATCCATGTGATGGATTTTGCACCTGTCGTGTCGAACTCTTCTCTGTAACGTAACTTGAATATTGGGGTAACCCGAAAACACTGACCCCCGGTCCGCGTACCCCCACTACAGACCGGGTCCGCGTACCCCCACTACAGACCGGGTCCGCGTACCCCCACTTGGGACAGGGTCCGCGGACTACCCCTACGGACCCCGTCTACAGACCCCCCTCCCCCACCCCAAAACAGAGTAAAAATAATAAATAAAGATCTAACTTTTGGGTTGTCCAAATAGTTCTCGTGTCGGTGAAATTTCGAGCGTTACGCTGTGTAAATGTAAAAGACATGGTTTAAAAAAAATATAAAAATCTAAAAGCTGCTTTCGGCATAAGGAGATGGCGATAACAAAAAGAAGGAAAGTTCTTATCTTCCGTTTGTGGCTCAATCTGGTTATGAATGTGTTTTAAGGTCGTTTGCTTGTTGCGCTCCAATTCTGCTGAGCAAATTGTGAAGCCTGGAACAAATTCACAAACCCACAGGAGAATAGCCTGAACAAAATGGCAGAGGGGAAGGAACACAAATTTCGAGGCTTCCTGGAAGCTTCCCGGTCTTGCATATATAGCCACTGCAAGGGAAATGGGAAATGGCAATGTGTATAATCTTGCTAGAAAGTGCAAAACTCAACAAATTGACAGACAAACTGGGAGGCACCTTCTCCTACGGCAGGCGATTCACACGATCCTGAAATTCGTCATTACGTGATCGCTTTTTTTGAATCCGTGAATGAAACCAACGGTGCGTGCCCTGAAACGCCCTGAAAAAAAAGCCATTTTAACAGACTTCTGGGATCAATAGTAGCTGCATTACAAATTGCCGCTACATGAATTTTACGGCGAGTACGATTGAGCGAATTCTAAAATTTTCTCATGCCATGGAAAATACAGCCAGTCAGGGAGCTAATATATAGATGTTGCCAATCCTAAAAGCGAAGTCCCTGATTACAGTTAAATACTCTGGATCGAGCCTGTGATCCAATCGAAAAACCAGTACCTGGACAGGCTCGTGTCGACGCTAAAAGAGAAGAGAAACCGTTGCATGAATAGTATTGCCAGAATACTAGCGCTAACATGGAATAACAGAACAACTGAGGGCACTGCACGTTATTGAGGCTTGCAGTGCACTCTGGGAAACTAAACTTACTAAAGGGACGAACATGGGAAAAAAACTGGCGCAATGTTGAGCGGAAAGACGGAACTACAAAGTTTGTTGATACTGACATTGTTTTGCGTGGCACTGTGATCAAAATAATTTCAACACGTGTCCAATACATGCAGAAATGTAGCAGCGTCCCACTTCAAATAAGACGATAAACCGACTTTGAGGACTTAGGTATGATGGGAACTAGTACAGTCCGACTAGTAACTCTTACCTTCCATTTGGATGGTGGCACATGGGGATCGCTGTATGCCAGAAAACAGTTGGGATTGTACCTTTGCATTAGCTCGTCCATCGTGTGTTCCCACACATAAATAGCTCCACCCAGACCCCTCGCTTTATTTCCAAAGAACATCAGCTCACTGTCAGGGTATAGAATGATCTGACTTGATTCCAAAAGCACTGCTCCTCCATTCGTTCCTGAGTTGTTAGTAAATACCAACTGTCCTTGAACGTTTATGACGCAATCCTGAAATGCGGAGGCACCGCCTCCATTGTTGCGCGTTAAAACATTTCTTCCTATAAACTTCATATTAACCCGCTGACTTGTGAAAGGGCTGGTGTGCGCGAAACTTGACATACTATGGTCCGCTATGGTGCAATTGATAAACTCCGGGGTCACATCCATCGTTCTGCCGTATGGCAGAGCTGTGGTGAAGCGAATAGCCGCACTGGCATTACCAAAATTGTTGCTAAATACAACAGTGTCAAAGCGTAACACAGAGCCGGTTGGTTTTTCCTTGTTGTTCATTAAGAAGACATTCATCCCAGCGCCTCTTTTAGACTGGTTTTCGCTGACTGTACAGTTTTTTAAGGTGGCGGTGATACTTGACGCATTGTCCCAGCGGGCAAACATTAAGCCCCCTCCAGCTTGCTCAGCCATGTTCCTTAAAAATGTTGAGTTAGTTATAGAGAGGTTGTTTCGTGACGTCATCTTTGAGTCTTCAAAATAAACTCCTCCTCCAAATGTTGCCGAATTGCTGGAAAAAATAGTGTCTTGTATCACCACTCGACAGCCACTGGCATTGTGTAGAAACTTGATCAAAATACCGCCCCCGGTACAGTAGTCACACGAAGGTAGGCTTGAACAAGCCTCTCTGAAATCGCTTGGATTTCTCGTTGCGACAGAATTTAATGTAAAGTTGGAACTTGTGATTCTTACAGAAAGAGAAACGGCGTTACTAAAAAAGAAACGCGCGCCTCCACCGGAAGTTAGATGTGTGGAATAGTTGGATGTATTATTTAAGAAATGACAGCTGTCGATTGTAACCCCGCTGTCAAAGCCATTCATCCCAGCCTGTCTGTTATCTTTAAACGCGCAATTCGTGAAGTTGATTTCCACAGAGTTCCATATGATCACGGCAGCAGCGAAATGAGGGCCACAGTTTTTGAATTCAAGGTTTACAAAATTGATGTTTCTTGTTTTATTGGCGGGATTAAGACGTGATCCTATGTCAATTCCTGCAAAGATGTTCATGCAATGAATAGTAGATCCAGTTGAGTGATTTGACTTCAGAATAATGTTTTTGCCAGGACTCGTCTGAATGATCGTGACACGTTGCTCCAAGTCAAAAACTTTATCCTCGATTGAAAAAATGAAGTCTGTGTAGTTGCTGTCCTTGACTGCATCCAGGGCGAATGTTATCGTTTGACACGGCGTTGTTGCGTTAGAAACCAGGCAAGACGAGTTGTCATACCCAGCGTTTTTTGAAACTCTGATCACAACAGCTGTACATGTCGATTCGAAGCCGATGAAGACCCAAAGCAAATGTAACAAGAAGCAGATGGTATTCGAGTTGTACCTTTGCATTCCCGGCCTGTTTGAAATTGTCTTAATGTCGCAAACTCATACGTCCCGCGTTAACTGTAAAATAAAAGCTATTCAGAACTGACTTTATATTGTAGAAAGGCTACCAACTGATATGATATGAAAGGTTAAACAAGTCGTGACAAACGTTTATTGAAACTTTAAAATACGTACATTCTTGTAAATGAATCTCGTGATCAACTGGCAGGGTTTTCACGAGATTTCCCTGAAGCACATCTCATGTTTTGCCTCCTACTCGTCATGCGGACACGAAACGATTGGACGGTTTACAGTCATATGCTTTGAGTTGCCTCAGGCTCTCTTCGAGTGTAGGTTTTCGTCGAGGGTCGAAGATCGAGGGTAAATTATTTATTGAGTCATTTATACGATTTATAAGATTTATAGAGAATATTGGAGGGTCATAGTCCCAGGCGTTTCATGCGTAGAGAGTGAAACTGCCTCAGGCTCTCTTCGAGTGTAGGTTTTCGTCGAGGGTCGAAGATCGAGGGTAAATTATTTATTGAGTCATTTATACGATTTATAAGATTTATAGAGAATATGGAGGGTCATAGTCCCAGGCGTTTCATGCGTAGAGAGTGGAAACTGCCTCAGGCTCTCTTCGAGTGTAGGTTTTCGTCGAGGGTCGAAGATCGAGGGTAAATTATTTATTGAGTCATTTATACGATTTATAAGATTTATAGAGAATATTGGAGGGTCATAGTCCCAGGCGTTTCATGCGTAGAGAGTGGAAACTGGGGACGAGAAATTTCCTAAGTACTTCATGTATCCCTTCCAGATATTATAGTGTATTTAAAACACTATGATGAGGATAAATGTACCATGCTACGTTCTAAATACACTATGATAAGGGATACACCAAGTACTTACCAGAAATTTATTGTGAACAACGCTGAACAATGTACTAAGGATCGCAATATTCAGAATGCACGCCTCACATACAAACATGTCGGTCGATTTCAAAAACATATATATCTTCACTACGCGCGATGAAGATATGGCTTTTAGTAAAGAGAAAAATCCTGATATTTCACTGGTGTTTACGTAACAAATTGATTTATTGATTTATTTATTTATCGCGGTAGCATTATTTCCCACATTTCTAGAACTCGAAAACGTAACTCGAAAAGTAACTTAAATAACTGTTTTCATCATGTTCATGTTATATACTTGAACGACATGTTTTCTTACTTGCTCTCCGGACCAGCACCTGCCGAAATTATACTTTTTATGTGTTTTTTAAAACTTGAGTAATGGAGGTTTGCAGCATAGTAGCGACTTCAACAACATTTTTCAGGGCACCTAGAAATCAAAAAGCAATTTAACACGGAAAAATATCAATTTAGGGTTTTAGTTAATCTTTACTTCTAAATCAAGGTAAGCAAGCACTTGATGCTGACAGTGATCCAGGGAGTCGTGAAGAGGGATCGACTTATCCTTACAATGCCATCAAAGTATGGATTTTTTTCTGGATGTGCGCCATTAATGGATGATAATAGGCGTTATTAAAATCGACACTGAGTCTCAATTGGGCTAAGGAATCTTTCCCAACAATTCGTCTGTCCTTATGCTTGATGACCAGGTTGTGTAGAGACAATCTGTACTTCTCCACAAAACGGCTGCCATAGCCATAACACTTCTTGACTATATTAGGTAACAGCACGACCTCGTACGCATAGGGTGACATCCATGGTTGCCACTGAGCTGAGACAGCAGGAAAAATGCTGCCATGGACGAGGGGGCTTGAGGAGCAACAAAGTTTAATGCTTGTTGGTTCTGTGGCCCATTTTGTGGTGTATAGGAAACCGGGGGAGGTTCCGGGCCAAACGCCATTGATAGGGGCTGTAAATTCGTGTTGGGGTTCTGTGAAACAGCTGACTGTGATACATTTAGGTAGGCAATTTGTGGAGCGTAAGTGGTTTGGTTCGTTATGCGAGGTAGGCGGGCATGGAATTGAAGAATACTGCGAGTCAAATGCAGAACTGGCCTGCGATGAAGCAGTGTCTGATGGACAGTTATTCTGTGATGGCGAACGCTGGTGAAAGTCAGGTTGTGATGTTTTTTTTTCTCGCAGCACTGGCCTTTTTATTTTTAGAAACTGGTGGATCTTCAGAAAGTTCAAGACCACGTTCTTCAGGCCCTGGGTTTCAATTCCTAAGGCCTTTGCCGCCGAGGCAGAGAAGCAATCGCCGTCCCCTGGCGGATTGAAGGTAACTTCGTACCCTAAACGCTCTACTGTTTTTTTCCATAGGGTGAGAAAGAAAGAAGAAAGACAAGAAGAATGACTCAGTCAAACGCTAACAAACACGCACAAGGCAATAAAATACTGAAGAGATGAACGGCGCGAACTAGCGTTATATATTTATTTAATATTACGAATATTTTTAATATTAACTTTTTAAAAATATTACCCTCGACCCTCGACAAAAACCTACACTCATTATCTTCGGGTGTCTACAAAACGAAGACACAACACCTGTCTACAAAACGAGGACCTAAGACTTGTCTACAAAAACCGTGGATGTCCTTCTTTTAGTCTTCTCAGGGATTCAATTGCCATTTGTTCTAAATCGTCCTCCGAAGGTCCGAAAAAAAAAGAAAATGTCGCTGTTTTTAGACAACCTGCACCCACTGTATACGGTGGCTCAATCAATTAAACTGCAGCGTTCACACATTAGTATACTCGAGGAAATCTACTCAAAGCAATGCTGATTGTGCTCGCTAGCTCATAATCAGCACTTCGTGATTTTTTCTCGCTCAATGAGAAAACAGAAGAAGTCTTCGAGGAAAGTCTGGGCTCTAGGGATATTTGGTAAAGCATACTTTGACCTTTGTATAGTTCTAGGTTTATAAGTTAATGAATGGTAAAACAGCATTTTCTTGAGTGAAAAATTCAAAGGATCGGGAATCAGTTCTCGAGACTTTCCGTTGTGATTTTATTTTGATGTGTAATGATCCTTTTTTAAACTATCAATAGACCATTTCCGAGTTACCTAAAGCCTCTCTTTCAAAGCGAGGCCTGGTGCACAACCATTCATATGAAAATGAGTTTAATTTACATGTGAATGAAATGTCATTCTCATATGATAGGATGAGCACCAAGACTCGCTTTGAGAAAGAGGCTTAATGTATTTCGGAAATGGCCTATTATGTTAACCGAACGTCTTCCTTATACATTCAATATTTTGGACTATTCTTATCTAATCAAGGCGGCTCTACTCGGGCTTCGCGGTGTCGCTCTTCATCTTGAATCTGAACCTAAAAAAAAACAAACACAGGGAGAAAGCTTAAGAAAGCTATCACTAGGAACCAATCACACTCCATTACAATCCTCTCTTGTTTCCGTGGTAACAGTTATGATCCCTCAGCTAAGTGACTAGGTTGGAGATGCTCGTCGGAAAATTTAAATTTAAAAAGCCGTACAGGAGGCCAATCTGGGCGTGGTTCGAGCTTTATTGAATCCCTAAAAGATATCACTTTTATACTGACCGCATTTTCATTATTTTTTTAAGTGCAACCCAGGAGAATGTACAAAGATCCGTATTTAGACCTCGACCAGCATCCCCGGTCTTTTTACACGCGAGCTCCTCTTCAACCGCTTATGACCTCTAGATTATTCAAAATACTTTACTTAGCAAACTCCCTGCCTGCCGAGAACCGAGGCCACTGACAACGGAGGCGGATCCAGGGGAAGAGTTGACGGGTTGCAAGCCCCCGCAACCGCAACCCGACCCCTTTGAGCAGTACTTTGTTGTTATTTGTTTGACTCATGATAAAAATAATTGAATACAATGGTTTTAAACGATAAAAAAAGATAATGTACATTTCACGACATTGATATTCAGTTTTGGCTTTCTGGTTGATAAAAGGGGAACTCCAGATTTTATGTCATGTCTTCGCAAACGTTTTTTTTTTAAATGGTGAGGGGGGTAAAACGAGGAACATGGCACATGGCACAGGGCCCCCACTAGGACAGGCCCCCCACACTAGGTCCCCCACACAGGATCCCCCCACTAGAAGCTCGCGCCTGCGGCGCGCTATCCAACCGATGGCGTCGAAAGTTATTAAGGCGTACACCCCCCTTCCTTTATGGAATTCCTAGATCCACCCCCGAGAAGGGGCAACAACGGGTGTGCCTGCTCACTCGTATGTTTTGGGCGCGGGAGAAAACCGTCGGAGAAGAACGAAGAGGAGCAGGGAGAAGAAAAAGGTTGAAATAGCTGAAATTTTCTACGAAGCTAGTACTGACCATGCTCCGAGCCTTCTTCGGAAGAGTCAAAGATTGTGTCCAGTATCTCTCTCTGTCGTTCCGTCTCAGTAGAGAGGCTCTGGTCGATTTGCGTGTCCTCTAATTCGTTATACCCTTGCCTCCTCTCCTTAATCTGAGTGCATGCGCAGTCAAAACGTCTTTGGAAAAAGCGAGTGCCCTTATAAACAGTTACCACAAGGGTGTGGCACGCCAAGATGACCAAAAGAACCAGGCAGACATAGTATTTAGTTGGTTTGTCTTGGGTGATTTGCATGATTGACAAGGTACATAGGACCAGCAGATAGACGGACTCTGCGTAGTTAACGCGTGCACGAACGTACGGCTGACAGTTGCTATGAACGGCCAAGATAAGAACGCACATGAAAATCATCAGTTCCTAGAAATGAAAGGAGATAAAAAGGGGGTCGTTGAAGCATGTGCACTACACTGGAACCAGGGCGATGGTTGGGGGGGGGGGGGGTTATACCAGAGGGCTCCGCTCCGAGGTCCATCCCCTTGCCGCTTTGTATACCACTTTGACAGAAAGGACAGAGCATCCCCGTATAGCCCATTATAGGTAGTACCTCCCCCCCCTCCAGGGGAGTACTGGGATTTTAAAAACCTCCTAACTGCTAACTGAGAATGATAGTTAAGATTTCACAAAGCTGGTTCTTCACGCTTGGCCAGCACAAGCCGTTAGAAATTCAACAGAACCATATTGAGTGCTAGCAGTGTTTTCAACGTCCATCAAGCTATAGCAAGGCAGGTTTTGGAAAGCATGGGTTTAAAATAAAAATTCTGAGCTACTGTAGGTTCAATAAATTCAGTCAGTCACCTTATTATGGCGATTAACTATCACATTCAACCCTTTTGGGATCATGATTGATATAGTCATTCTCCTAATTGCCTTCACTTTTCAATCAAGATGTTGCTTCAGAGAATTTAGAGATACATCAGGACAAGTATCTCTTTGATTAAAACGTTTCCCCTGTGAACAAGATTTTGGCAATACTCTTTTGCTTTACCTTTTTGGTTTGCCAGTTTGGAACGAATGCATAAGTGGCGACCAGGAGTACTCTACGACACAAATCCACTGACCACCACCAACGGCACTCGGGGCGCAGGCCGCTAGTCAGTGTGTTTACATATTGAGGATCAACTCTCCAGTAGCCATTGGTTAAAAGAAACACCATGATTGGCGGAGGGATCACCAGAAACACAAGCACGAGAATAGCGATAACTGCCATTGGTAGATGCTGATCATTGAAGCATTCCATCGTGCCGTCATAGAAGAACACGTGTTTATCTCCAACCTTTGGGCAAAACAAGATGAGAAGGGACGTTTCCACGAAGTAGTTGTAAATAAATACAACGAGAAGCCAAAATGACCGCAGCATCGAGTTTCGACGAAAATTAAATCTCAGGCAATAATTGGTGCTTAACACGTAGGCCAAGAAGAAGATCGAAAGAGCAAGGACTGGAAGTGCGTATCCAAAGGCGATGGAGTCCAAATTATTTAATTCTTTTATAATGCATGTCTTAGAGAGATAAATCAAGGGACCTCCAAAGTTGAACAAATCTGCTAAAAGGTAAACATGCCCTCCTAATTTGCTGACGGGATCGAAAATGTAAGGGACCATTTGGAAGAAAAACAGGGGCCCTCTTAACTCGCTAGATATGCCGGGATTGAGCCAGATGATGAGAATACACAGGATAACCACAACTGGAATGACTACGGCTAGCACCCATCCCGACTCGGTGCAACTGACGCACTCCGACCACCTAAAATGCAATGGAAAGTAAAAAAAACAGCGTAATGAGATCAGTTTTAATAAACAATTAGATTATAAGCTCGAGATTTCTATCGAGTAATAGTTGACTCGGGCCGCGCCCTCGTGAACTATCACGCATAGAAAATCAAGAGAGAATAATCTAATTGTTTTAGTATAAATCTACTTCGTTCAAAACTCTATCTAAATCCTCTTCACAGACATCTCGAAAACGAAAAGAAGCGGCCGTGATTTTGTTAACTAGCGCACACTAGCAGGTTACTGACCCAATAGTGTGTAGAGTAGCCAGTAAGAGAACAGCATTCGTGATAGAACGCCAGTACATACTAATTAACAATTAGACCCGCAGCCCGAAAGGGCTACGGGTCAATAGCCCATGAGGCGAAGCCGAATGGGCTATTGACCTGTGGCCCTTGAGGGCGAAGGGTCTAATTGTTTTAGTATCAACCAACTAGTTGGACAGGAAAGGTAATAAAAAGGTTAGCAAATGCAAGTTGAAGAAATGTTTATTTGGGGAAAAAACGAAAGAAAAACGGGCGAATTTCACTACTCGATGACTATTACTAATAGTCCCCTAGTAGCGTAGCCAATCAAAATGCAGGATTTGCATTAGTCCACTAGTTGGGTGATACTAATACTATTTAGTATAAATCTACTAGCGTTCTATCACGAATGACGTCCTCTGATTGGCTACGCTACTCACGTTCTATTCTGTGATAGATAGTGAGTAGCGTAACAGTGTGCACTTGTTAACAAAATGACGGCCGTTTCTTGGCGTTTTCGAAGTGTTGAGAAGCGGATTAAGATTAAGTTTTGAACGACTAGTAGATTTATACTAAAACAATTAGATTATTCGCTCTCGATTTCTATCGCGCGATAGTTGACTCGGGCTGCGCCCTCGTCAACTATCACGCGATAGAAATCTCGAGCTCATAATCTAATTGTTAAATAGAACAGTAGAAATTGATTCTAGGATGCCGAAAACTAAAACATTAAATTAAAAACTTTTTTTTAAGTGACGCCAAAACCAAAGTAATCACTCGGGCAAATCACAAGAGACGCAGGTAGCTCAGTGAACCAATCACAATTTGAAGTAATTACATGCCACGGGCGCCAAGCGCGGGAAAATACACGCGTGCAACCCGCAATAGCCCTTTTCACGGTTACCTTTGCTCATTTGCATTACAATGAAATCTAGCATGTATGTGAGGCAATTTCGGGCTATTTTGCAGTTTTAACCCAAAATCGCCTCGCATCCATGTTTGATTACATTGTAATGCAAATGAGAAAAACTAACCGTGAAAAGGGCTATTGGCTTTGGTTTTACTTCTTAGAGCGGTTTTTAATTGAGTGTCGAACGTAATCAGTCAATTACTTTGGTTTTGGTTTTGGTTTTACTACGGTTTGAGATTGGCTGAGTAGTCTAATTGGTAAGTAATTAGTTTGGTTTTGGTTTTACGAAAGTCAATTGAAAACTGCTCTATTGGCTGAGAAAGTGGCGGGAGTTTTGTTAACCAACCACAAAACGAGGTAAAGAGCAAAACCAAAGCAAACGCAACTTGCTTTCGACACCCAATGGAAAAACAACAAAGGAAGATGTTTTTCTTTGTTGTGCTAAAGGCAACATACAATAAATGATACACACTTCTGGCCAGTGCTTACCGTCTGCACTGTATTAGTGTTCCACGTTCATGTTGGAGAGGTTTCCGCATTGAAATCTCTACCTTTCTTAAGTTCCCCTACTCTCATTGAGACATTTCCGTTATAAAAGGTCGTCTTCTTGGAAGCGAAGAAGGGCAAGGTCCCCATTTTATAAAATGTCCGCTATTTAGAGGTCTCCTAGCTCCTTAAAGAGTTCTCCCCCTTGAATCGGTCACCTTACTGAAGAAGCCAAGTGCTCGCCCTAAGGTGTCCCCGTCTTGGAGAGAAAAACACTTCGTTCGTGAGGTGTAAGTCTCGGCAGAACTGCAATGTACTGCATCGCCCGGCCTACTTTATATCCCCAATAAAGAAATGTGTTCACTCACTACCTTATTATAAGGTGTCCGCCAGTTTAGCGGACTTATTTCTACCAAACAAACTTGACATTATCTTATACCTTAACCCGACACTAGTGTTCCCGGAGCATTTTCCACAAAGCCATCCCGAGCGGTTTTTAGAACACTGTTCGTCACTGTTGTCTGGGTCATATAAGCACCCTGGAAAGTCCCCGGGTGCACGTGTACAACTGCAGTACTTGTATGGACAGAAGTACGTGACCAAGGTCCCGTCGTCTGTGATGTTAGCCCAGTATCCCTCCTTCAGGTAGATCGTTCCACCATTCTCACATCTGTTTTGGTAAGGACAGAGATATTGCGAAGGTTATTATATGCGAGCGTGTGGAGAGCATGAGCTTATTAACTGAATAGTAAGAACGGATAGGGAAAGAGGGTATGGCATACGAACAGAAAAATGACCGAGTACCAGTTATGTTCCCGTCACAGTCGACGCTTAATTAACAATTATCCTGCGAAATCGCGCGGAATATCGTCTGGTACTTAGCCGACGAGGCCGTAGGCCGAGTCGGCTAAAATCAGACGATATTCCGCGAGATTGAGCAGGATAATTGTGTTATTATTCAACAAATTGATAACAAAACAGCCTAACATTTTTAAATCTCTCTGTCGACATTTTCTCACTTCACTTTTTCTTCCCACGTACGAAGCTACGTATACCGCCGGATATCTGTTACCTACGGATGACAGATATTGAGAGCATCATGACCATATTTGGATAGTGTTACAATTTGTTGAATAATAATTAACAACTATTCACCGAAGTGGAGGTGGCTAGCGGTGGATATTTACCGAGCCGCGAAGCGGCGAGGTAAATATCCACCGCTAGCCACCGACACTGAGGTGAATAGTTGTTTTAGCTTATACTAAAACAGTGAGATAATAAACACCAAAAACAAATTAATTTGGATGATTTCTTCACTTTTCACGGATGCAAACCGGACCTCATTTTCTCTCGAGTTGCTCGGAGGTAAAATAAATAGCACAGGATATCCGGAGTTTGACGAGCCAATCAGCGCACGCCATCAACGCTATCCACTGTTTTAGTATATACTCATTGGTCATATTCGTATTCCAGGCATTGGACTGGAACTAGCTTGCAACTGAGGCTAATGTGGGGAATATTTTCAAATGCAAATTACAATTATCTGTTTTCAATGATTTTTTTTAATATATCGTACTAATTGGCTTCCTGTACTACTATGCATTACAAAAACTGTTATCTATATCGCTTAACCTACTGTACAATGATCATATTCCCAGCACGAGCCTCGTATGAATTGAAGCGCGGGACCAAAGAAGGATTATTCCGGACTGGGCTATGCTTTCGCTTGATGTCCGGCCTTACGCAATTCAGCTTGCGAAAGTTGTTTCTATATGTACAGCCGAGGATTGGGTAAGAGCGGATGAGCGTTGGTATATGATGTTGCTTTTAACTAAACGTATGGATGCTGATGTTGACCGAAGTCAATTTATGTCCACGAGATTTAGTATGAGTCACTGTGCCAATTACTGAGCCTACCTCATAATACCAGCCAGTTCTTTATTACATTTGCACGTTTTTGAATCAGCGGAATAATGAAATCCCGCACGACACGGCTGCAGCTCCAATTCAAAGGAATATACATTCTGTAGCGTGGAGAAAAAATCAACGAATTGAATCTTGCGCTTGTCCTTGTCGTTTCTGTGTTGTATCTCGTTGTACAATGCCTCAGGAACTTGGAAAGAGAACGGAACAGTACTTGAACTGTTGGGCGAGAGTGCGTATAATATGTTTTGTAGCAGGAGCTTCGACGTGCTGTTTACGTTGTCGGCTTCTGATGCGAAAGCAATCGCGTAAACATCGTGTCCAAGTTCATCAACAGCATGTAGATTCAGAGGAAAGTTTTGGCCAGGAGCGAGCTGTAACGGAATTACAATAGAAATGCACAATAGAAAGCATTCGTTAATTTATCTTCTTGGCATGCTAGGGCTCTGTAAGCAGAAGAAAACTAAAGAATTGATGACGCAAGAGAAAGTAACAGAGCTTGAGTGAGTGGAGACAGACAGAAAAACAGGTAGACAGCAAGACAGACAGAAAAACCGACAGATAGACAAAGGGACGGACGGACAGACAGACAAACAATGAGCAGACAGATAGACAAACAGACAGATAGACAAACAATTTGGTTTTATCAACTGGGTTGATAATGTGAATTGTCCACCGTAAAGAGATTCGGAAATTGACGTTTCGAGCGTTAGCCCTTCGTCGGATTCGCTCCGACGAAGGGCTAACGCTCGAAACGTTAATTTCCGAATCTCTTTACGGTGGACAATTCACATTATCAACCCAGTTGATAAAACCAAATTATCTTGTAATACTCCCACCGACGCAGCACCACAGTTTCTTTAGAAACTTGCCCCCTTTAGATAGACAAACTGACGGACATGCGAGCGGGCGGATACGAGCGAACGAATGGACAAACAGAGGTAAGAAGGAACAAACTACAAAACAAAGAACGATCGACTAATCTGAATGAATGTAGGAACGAATGAATGAATAAACGAAAGAAAAGGAAGTAGAAAATGTCCTATAATTAGGCGACTGAACTTCTATAAAGAAAATTGAACACAACTCAACAGGCCATGCACACCTTAACAGTAGAATTATTTTCTGCAGACGAGTGAAAACTTTTGGTGTCGGTGGCAATGTCGTACTCTGATCCAGAAAAAGCTTCCGTACCACCATCAAAAATAATCGAGTTGTTCTTGTACACAAAATTCCTGGACCAGCGAAGAGCTTTGCTAGCATTATAATAAGGAAACTCCTCTGTCCACACACATCTCCGAAGAGATGACACATAAATTGCGGCTCCTTTCAGCTTACTGCTATTCTCGATGAAGGATATGTTGGTCTGAGAAATAAAAAGGTTTGCAGTTATAATATAACGAAAAAACCAATAAAAACTACATTCCGTTCATATAAATTTGCAGTAGAAACACAACAAGCCAAAATTAAAGTTGTGAAAGGAAAGAGGATATCAGCTCAACGCATGACGATGAGACAACCTCGTTCCCAGGCCGTTTCTCTGGCTTGGGAACGAGGTTGACTATAGGAGATTCCAAATTTAACTAGAAAAGAAATTTTGAATTTTCGACATCCAGCAACAACTGATCAAATTTGATGATGAACTGTAATCAATTTTCACCCTTGTAATCCGGTACTTCTTTCCCAGAATACTTACTGCATTTTTATTCTGTAGACTGTATTCTGTACTCTATTCTGTACTGTACTCCGGAGCGAGCGGCCTGGGTTCAAGTACTGGCCGGGGACATTGCGTTGTGTTCTTGGGCAAAACACTAATCTCACAGTACCTCTCTACACCCAAGCTCCGGCCTGATGGGACACTTGGCTCGTATGCAGACTTTACCTTTATCTTTCACTTAGGTCGGGGAATAACGACCGCAACGCATTATGAGAGACATGAACTATTCCTTTTGGGCTAAAGCTAAACGAACTGAACCCAAGCAAACATTGAAGCAATCTTGTTGCACACAAAGACCAAACTGCTAGTGAAGTAAATGTCGGGAGTCTTAATGATATTCCTCCACATATTATAGCCTCTACCAGTCTCAATCTCGTTCCCAGGGCCTTCTCCACGCCAGTTTGAAAGTTGTCGAGGAGAAGACCGTGGGAAGGAGATTGGTTCCAGTCCTATTGTATTCTTACCTTCCATTTAGATGGTGGCTCGTGGGGATCACTGTATGCCAGAAAGCAGTCGGGATTTTTCACGTGTATAAACTCGTCCATCGTGTATTCCTTCACAAAAATGGCTCCACCCGCACCCCTCGCTTCATTTCCTAAGAACATCAGCTCACTGTTACGATAAAGAATGATCTGACTTGATTCCAAAAGCACTGCGCCTCCATTCGAGCCGGTGTTATTGGTAAAAAGCAATTGTCCTTGAACGTTTATGACGCAATCCTGAAATGCGGCGGCGCCGCCTCCATTGTTGCGCATAAAAACATTTCTTCCTATAAACTTCATATTAACCCGCTGACTTGTGAAAGGGCTGGTGTGCGCGAAACTTGACATACTATGGTCCGCTATGGTGCAATTGATAAACTCCGGGGTCACATCCATCGTTCTGCCGTATGGCAGAGCTGTGGTGAAGCGAATAGCTGTACTGGCTTTACCAGAATTGTTGCTAAACACAACAGTGTCAAAGCGTAACACAGAGTCATTTGCTCTTCCATCGTAGTTCATTAAGAAGACGTTCATCCCAGCGCCTCTTTTAGACTGGTTTTCGCTGACTGTGCAGTTTTTGAAGATGGTGGTGATACTTGACGCATTGTCCCACTGGGAGAATATCACACCGCCTCCGGTTTGTCCAGCTATGTTCTTTAAAAATCTTGAGTTCCTTATGAAGTAGCTGTTTCGTGACGCCACGTTAGTGTTGGCGAAGTAAACCCCTCCTCCATAAGTTGCTGAATTGTTCGAAAAAGTAGTGTCTTCTATCACAACCCGACAATGATCGGTCTTCTGTAGGAAAACGACAAGCAGTCCCCCGCCTGCGGTAGTGAAATGGGATACGTTTGAGGAGGGTGCAACGAAATGTGTTGACTTATTCGTCACGGCAGAATTTAATGTGAAGTTAGAACTTCTGATTATTACGGAAAGAGAAACACCGTAACGGAACAAAAAGCCAGCGCCTCCAGCCGCAGTCGTTATACCGTCTATAAACTTTTCACTGGAATTTTGCCTATTGGATGTGTTATTCATGAATAGACAGCTGTCGATTGTAACTCCGCTGTCAAAGCCGTTTATCCCAGCCTGCTTGTTATCTTTAAACACGCAATTCACGAAGTTTATTTCCGTAGAGTTCCATATGATCACGGCAGCAGCGAAACGAGGGCCACAGTTTTCGAATCCAAGGTTTACAAAGGTGATGTTCCTTGTTTTATTAACGAAATCATGACGTGATCCTATCTCAATTCCAGCTGAGATATTCAGGCAGTGAATAATGGTTCCATCTGAGTGATTTGATTTCAGAATGAAGTTTTTGTCAGGACTTGTCTGAATGATCTTGACTCGTTCCTCCAAGTCATAAACTGGATCCTCGATTGAAAAAGTGAAGTTTGTTTCATTTCGGTTTCTGTTGTCCTTTGTAGCATTTAGAGCAAATTTTACCGATCGACAGGGCCTTGCTGCATAAGGCACCAAGCACGACAAGTCATCATTCCCAGTTATTTTTGAAACTCTGATCACAACAGCTGCCGATTCGAAACCGATGAAGATCCAAACCAAGTTTAGTAATAAATGGACGCTGTTCAAAATGTAGCTTGACATTGCTTGGCAATGCAGCAAACAGGATATCGTATGTTCTCCACGTGTGGAAACGAATGCCCTTTAAAGTTGACTTGGTCTTTTCAACTAAAATGACTTGAGTTTCACACTAGTGACAAAAGGCCAAAAAACTCGTGACTGGCTTTCAAAAATTGTCACGCATTCGCGTGACCCATCGTTTCATTTCGCTTTCGGCAGCCAACAAGGTGAATAAGAGTACGAAGTCCCGAGCAGAGGCCTTCGCCGCTCAGCCAAATCGAAAATTCTCTCAAGCTGACGTCGAAAGTGCATGCGTACTGACAGCATAAATAATAATCACTGGCTCGACTGATTTCAGCTATACGGAGATCTTGGAGCTGACCAGTAGGGTTATGGCCTTTGTAAATGAGAAAGAAAAACAGACAGTGCCATTATTACATTCTCTCGTGTTTTTTACCTCCTGTTCAACGGTTCGTGGCAAAAAAGGAAGTTTATTTATTATCTATCCCCTCTCCTCCTGATGTCTGGCCAATGTATTTTATTTTAAGGTAGAGTATCGGCAGATCTAATGAGGAGGTCGTGAGTCCAAACCCCCCCGGAGGGAGGGGGGTACTCCCTTATATGGGTTATATAGGTATGTGCGGTCCCAAAAGGTAGGGTTTTTCAGCCGTTCTGGTCATAAATAGGGTATCGAGTTTGGCGATTTTGGCCATAAATAGGGTATGCTTTTTGCTCTCGTTTTGAACGGGTATGTTTTTTAGAATAGCTACTTTTTCATCATTATCGATAAGATCATCAACCAAAGCCCTTCATAAATATTTTTAGGGCAACTGTGCCAACCACAACGGTCATAAATAGGACATTAAATTTTTGATCAAGTCATAAATGGGGTAGGAAAAATCGCAGATTTGGTCATAAATAGGGTAAGGGTTTTGGGAAGCGGGCCGCACACCACCACCCAATTTTTCTGGGAGTATCCCCCGGTTCAAATTTTCTTTGACCTGTGGAGACTCCCAAATTTCCTTTAACAGGGTAATAACCCAGGGGTATTTGGTGTATCGGCACTATTGCCTACTTCCGGCAACCAAACATTTATTACAAAAATAGCAATTTAATAGGCCATTCCGATACCTTTAGCCTCTTTCGGATAAATCGGGGTATAGTACTGGAAAATCGTTACTTTACTAAATAGCCAACTGGTATGCTTCCGGCCACTTGGGATTCTTATTAAACAATGTTATGTTCAATATTTGAATTATTTGTTTCGGTTGTTTGCTAGGCCCCACTAGCACTTGTGCTATAACACTGCCGAGGGTAAACAAAAGTTGTATTTATTCACTTTGCAATTGGAATTAACGGGATATCGGGATATTGGCCGAGGTAAAGGGAAAAAAAGAAAAATGAAACCACATTTTACAAAACTCGAACGCTATTTGTCAATAAGTTGCATTTCGAACTGTTGAAGTTATTCCCAGCACTCCGGAGGAGGCGCAGGGGCCTGGTGCTTAGTGCGCTCGACTATCCAGTGACAAAAAATCATGTTGTGTTCTTAGGCAAGACACTCGACTCTCAGTGATGTAATAAACAGGTACCGGCGAATTTTAACGCTGGGGGTAACCCTGCGATGGACTAGCATCCCATCCAGGGGGGAGTAGAAATACTCCTAGTCGCTTCATGCTACGGAAACCAAGGGTACGCAACTGCCTGATGGGCCACTTGACTCGTATGCAGACTTTGTCTTTTACCTACTATTTCCCGAGTATATAAATCTTAAGACGAATATAATAACATTAAAACGTGACATTTATTTAACATGTATCTTCCCAGAACATGCATACCGTAAATTCTCGACAAATATTCTCCTGGACAATTTTAAACGCCATTAATTAATATTGTAATTCTCGTTATTTACCTTAATTAAATATATAGAAATAACATTTCGCAGTGTCACACATGGACCCACCAATGACAATAATGACACAGCTTTGGACGCACATAAATGAAATTTCTCACGGTACAACAAACAAACACAGTCCAGCTGGTTTGGAGAGGGTGATAACCATGAAAGCATAGCCTTTTGAACCAGAAATCCCAACAGATTGACATACAATTTCTCCTTACAATTTTAGAAAATATTTAGAATAAGGCCGATGAGAATAACGAAAATCATTAATTCTGTTTGCATCAGAGTAGCTGAGACCAGTGAGCAATTTTTCACGAAAACAAAAAAGAGGGAATATTGGAGAAAAAAAGGGAAAAATGGATTTTGAGCTTGTAATTCAACACGTTAAGCAGTTTTACACCAAGTTTGTGTTATGAACGAATTAAAACCTAATATGAAATTGCCGACACAATTTTTTTTAGAAAAAATAGCTGTTGAATAAGTAATATGAACTCACTAATTACACTGTACACTACAACCTTTTGTTTTAGAATTTATTTGTTGAAAAGCTATGCAATCATGGTTATCTAGAGTTGAAATGATAGGACACATTTTTTTGGCACAAATGAAACAGCGGTGAAACATAAAACTTTGGTGCAGCAGTTAATTTAGAGATCTTCAGACAAACCCTTATAATTAATATCTTAATAAATTTACCTTAAGTAATTAAAGTAACAATAATTGCAGTTTTCGTCTTCAAACCCATGCAAGCAAGAGCTCCATTTTTAACTGCCAGCAAGTTATGGTTTGAAGAAGAACTCTGAATTTCCTGACAGCTGAAAACACATGCATGTACAATTCAGGTTAAGCAACGAATCTTGCAAGTTTCATCATAAATTTCCAAATAAATTTGTTAAGTGGACCCGATTTGCTACATATACAAGTTTCAACTGACAATACTCTTAATTAAATTAATAATTATTATTATAGTCACATGCATCTTAGAATTACATAATTAACATTACTCAACTTAAATATTTATTTAATATTACTTTAACAAGGTCATTACTATGCTGTTCACACGACCAAAATTGAATTGTTACTTCTTAGCAACCTTGCCATTTCCTTTCATTACTTGCTACAGACCACAAAAATACTTGCCATAAGATTAATGAAGTAGTTAGTTTTATAGACTCAAGCTGTTCATTCAGTAATGTCTGCAGGATTTGAATTAGTTTATGTCTAAAATATCAATATGACACTCGACATATCAAAAACTACACCACACACATTTCAAAAAATTCTTCAAGGTACAAAATAAATAAGTCTAACTGCCTAAACAAACAAAGAAAACAAGAGAAACGGCCCAAAACAAACAAAAAACAGATCCCAGGACAGTCAAAGAAGTAACAATTGCTTCAACATTGAATAATGAAGTTTAAGAACTCAAGGGTGTCCTGGACACACAAGTACATTTCTGACACTGGCTGGGTCTCGCATGTAAATGCGGTCCAGAACGTCCCGTTGTTTGAGTTTGGTACATTATTTTGAATTAGTCAATAGCTATAAGAAAGCCACTGCAAGCATTTCATTCAAAAAGAAACAAAAGCAATAAACTACCACGCGTATTGCAAGAACCTTAAGAAAGGTGGTTGATCACTTGTGTTTGGCTTGTGACTGGCCAACTCTTCTGATGCTCATAGCAAATACTCCTTGTTTTGAGCCATTTCTCTGCTCTTCAAGTATGAAAAATTATTTTCTCTCCTTTTGAACATACATTTCGCACTTGAGCTGGATAAATTACAAACATTATTAACAGCTTCTGTTAACTCATTTAGCCCTTACTTTGATCAACAGGCTATTTCTCCTTTAATTGCTGGTCAGGAGAATTCAGTGACAGATCAGTAAAGGAAATCTTGACTTACAGATAAACTCTCCTAGATCTAATACTAAAAGAAAAGTAAAGGGAAAATTGCATGTTGACCAAGAAGTAAAAGATAAACAGATGTGGGTTATGTCACTATTAGACTACACTTTCATTATACATAGTAACTTACATTGAATTCAAATTTATATTTCATGCGCAGCCGTTAACCATTCTTTCGTCACTACAATCTTATACAAAACTATAAAACATTAACTTCCTAAAATTTCTTCATCTGATAATTAAAATATATTATTACCAAAACATAATAAAATAACATCCTAAAACGCTAACCTATCTATTGGTCAGGCCAAACACTGTAGAATCAGTCAGCTTCAAGTGCAATTCAAATATTTGCTAATCACCTGAAAACTGCCTTTGAAGGTTCACTGTTTTCCTTCATACGCTGCACATGTTCACGCCAATTTTGAAGCTGAAGGGTTATAAGCAAGTGTAGTTTGAGGAAACTAGATTTGATTTGGGTTTGTACTATAAATGCTTTACAAAGAGGTTCTTTGATTAGGACAGATGTAATGTAGAGTGGTAAATTTGTTTGGTTACTATAAAAAGACTGGTATACACACACACACAAGGGAGTTATAAGGCAGAAAGACCCCTTTAAGGTGTTTAGAGTCAATACATCGTCTTAATACCAAAACTACAAGAAAATTATGGACAAACATAGTGTAAGAGTTATCTTTGCAGTTAAGTTGGTTGCCATAGTAGCCTTCTCATACAAAGAAGGGACACCCTTACAACATCTTCACTACAGTAAAGTAAATAGATACGCTTATTTAAGACAACTAGGCATAAGCATAAACCTTACAAGCCTTCAACCCTAAGACTTCTGTCCTGCAGAAGTCTTTCATCAAAATCTTTCCATGCCACTTAACAGTCCAGCTGTTGGTGGTACCAAGGTCACACTTTATAGATAGTCAACGCTTAAATGAAAGTTTCATTATTTTTCTATAAATTCTCTGAAAATCTAGAACAAAGACAACTTTTGTGTGTGATACCAGCTATACAGAGTATATACATATCAATTACAAACTTAGGTCTCAATGTAGTAGTCTACAGGAAGATGCCTTCAGTACTACCATATTTCTCAAACTATACATTCTCGGATGCAAGGCCTTTCACATGTAACATTCTGAAGATTTATTTTACCTACTGAGAAATAAAGATTTGGAATAAAGATGACACTAATTTTCACAAGACATGAGAAAAGAATTATCACTGCCATCTGCAGTACATGCAAAATAAAAAAGTGTTGGGAGAGTGAAGGAAGCTTCCTGCATTCTACATCGCCATGTACATTATTTTACATAGTCTCATTAACAGCTACGATAAAGTTATGCAGAGTTAAACTTACTTTTCCATTATTCAGTGAAACTATAATTTGCAAAGTAACAAAAAATACTTGCATAACGTAGGAGCATTAAATGCATTTGCACCAACAGGGTTGACTTGATTCCAGCCAGCTTTAAAATACGGACAATAATATTACTGTAAACAGCCTTCCAATTAACACTGCCACATCGCAGCACTTGACATCACAACTGGTGGCCACTGACAACAAGGACGCAGACGACGGAGAACAAGTACTCGTCCCACTATTTCACGAACGTATTGATCATTTGAATTTGGCACATAGTTCAAACACTTCCCATCAACATACGAACATTCAGATGAGATGGCTGCCACTTTATGATGGCGCTGTCCCCTCATAGCAACATCCATTAGCTAAACACAGACTTGTACGGGAACATGGACAATGAGATTTAGACAAAAGATCTTGACATGGACATTGACACTGTTGAACTGAACAATGACTACAATGCCATCTGTTATCCCCACCTGAGAACAAGACAAATACAGTAAAGGTTTAGAAATGGTTCAAAGAAAAGACCTACTCATTTCAAATTTATATTTACATGTGGTCAACCCAATTACAGCTGAACCAAAGACAAGTTCAGGTTTAGCGACCACATGGCTCATCTAAGTATTAAGAATACCCTTTGTATGCATAGCTGTACAATGTGATAAATTAATCTCTTTAACAGAACATACACATTTATGATGCTTACAATAAATAACATATTGACATTACTTTTGATAATTAAAATACTGACTATTAAGTATTGACTATATTTCAAGAATCAAAGGTTTCTTTACCCTGACTACTGAAGCTTCTCTTCAAACCCCATAGTTAGTAGACAGACGTTCTCGAAGGGCAGCAGGAAACTGGCTTGAAAATCGTTTCCAGTTTTCTTCTCCGACCTGGTTTTTGAAGCCATGAAGGATCTAAATCCACGTTGTGAGGAAAAAGATAAAGAAATGACAGGGTTGATTACACTGTACACTGTACATTAGATGAAAATGAAAAGGTTCCAATGCAAACATACCTTGAGGAACATCTCCTTCAAGTCGGGGCCAGGGTTCACCCAGGATGCCACAGCATCACAGAAGAATATGAAGTCCTACAACAGAGTTTATGTTAGTCACTACAACAAGAAAATAAACATAACAGTACAGGGAAGCACATACAGTATCTTTTTTTTATTTAATGCTCATCTTACCTGGACAACCCCACCAGGGTTAAGACCAATCATGTTACAGATACCCCGGAAGGCAGAGTCCTTCTCCTCGTTGTCTCGTATGTTCCGCAATGACGTGCACCTGAAAGGTGAAATATTTAATAAGTTGCTTACATAACACGTTTGTTACTGACATCAGTTTTCAAAATTCCTGATAAAAATAAATTTTCATGACCAAATAAAAACAAAATTCCAGATAGAGTAGCAGCCTGCAATGATTCTCTTAACAGTCATCTGTTTATTCAAGACTGAAAGGTTCCTTCCAGCCATCAAAGGTATTAATTAAATCAGTGCTATAATTTCAATTTTCCCTGAGTTTTTTCAAAATGGCCATTTTTTTCCTGACTCGAAATAAAAGTGCCATATTTTTGCATGAACTTGAAGAATTTTCCCCTGAATATTTCCTGACCTGTGGCAACCCTGAATGAGTATTGTCAAAGACACTAAATTTAAACTTGAAGCTGATGTTTTCTAAAGCTGTTCTTAATGGAAAACGAGGTGGGTCTAATACAGGGTTCGTACCCTTTATCAGAAACAAATTTCCAGGACTTTTCAAGGACTCAGATTGATTTTTCAAGGGCTCTAAAATTCACATTAATCCCTACACTCCTATGATCTCGATGTTAATTCTCCTTACTGCCTTTCATACACTTCATATTTTTTAGCCGAGTTTAACAAATTTCCAGAACTTTCCAGGACCAGTGGCCTTTTCCAGGACTTTCCAGTCCTGGAAAATGCCATAATAAAATTCCAGGACTTTCCAGGTTTTCCAGGACCCGTACGAACCCTGTAATATTACCCTTAGAAGCATCTAATTAAGAACTACATTTAGACAGTCACTGATGAGAGTAGTCTTGAGAAAAAAATTCAATGATGTTGGCATTTGGTCACATGATTGCTCAGTTTTGTTGTGCGACTGTCTGTCAAAACAGTGTAACAAAAGATTGAATGAGTTGGCTTGTGGACTAAATTTTTAAGATATAACAACGTTACTTCTTTCAGTTGTTATCACACAAAGTAATGACTCAACCCACCAAAATTGTTAGTCATCAACAACTCTTTCCCAAGATAATCTCCCAGACACTAGTTCAATAAAAACTTGTGATAGTTATTGTTATGCAGGTTGCATTATTGTAAACAAGTTAGATGACACAATGTACTTATTAAGCAATGATGCACTACAGCAATGGACAAAATTTTACTCAGAAAACACAAAACAAACACCACCCACAATGAAAGCAACACAAGTAAAAAAAAAGTAAACACTAATACACACCACTTCTGAATAAACTGCGGTAACAGGGGTGCCACTTCTTGCGGACAAACTAAACCCAGACGCCCGATTGTGATAGCTAAAAACACAACAATTAACAGGGAAAGAAACAAATTCATGCAGTCAGAACATACAATAGTACACAAACATGTACACAGTCACTACCTCACCAACTTTATTAACATCTATGTAACTGTTACCATTATCTGTACATGTACTTACTTTTAACATACAATGTACATGTAATTACACAATGCTATGTCAGTGAGGAAAGGGCAAAATGACCATTCTTGCACTGTGTCCCACACTAATTTACAATTACAAGGTGATGACAAATTATTACTCTTTGAAGGTTGGGCTACATCATTCTAAGTAAGCTGACTTACATGTATCTTCCTACTGAAGTATAGATATATGGACAGGGATTACAATGTTACAGATACTGTGCATTAACAATTATTGATAAATATACACTGTAATTTTTCACAAAAAGCCCTGTTGAAAATCCTGAAAGCTAGGCTTCAAAGATAATTTCCTTTATGGATTATAAAACGCAAAAGTAATGTGTTCATAACCATCCAATCATTTCATGTTTAGAACTTATGCTTGATGCCTCTTATGAAATCATCATTACAAAGCAGTTAATAGATTATTGGAAATGTGATGCAGAAATTCAAAATCTATGACAAAATGTTAATAGCGATTAGCGATGACACAAATAATTAACAGATGAAAGCCAAAATAAGTTCTAAAACATGACTTGACATGACTCATAGATAAAGGATGCAATGTAAGCCACATGTCATGATAACAAAACAAAGTAACATACAGTGAATAACATGCACAAATAGAGGAACTTGACAAGATATGAACTGAGATTTTGCATTCTAGAACCAGTGTGGCAAAGATATTGCAAATGTCAACAGATTTGTGCACAATGATCAGTTTGCCCTTTCAGTTGACACAATGCCAGCTTAATGTGGATGCACTTGCTGTTATAAGACCACAACTCTACAACAAAAGACAAGTTAGTTTCCTTATGATACAAGCAAGTCACAAATCTTCCAGTCACTTTGTGTTATGGTTAGTCACACAACTGACCACAGAACAATCGGGCTAGGAAACACAAATTTAAACAGTAATGCACCACATATCCAACAATGCAATCACAAACAGGCAAATGAAAACTGTGCAGTTTTTTAACAAACAATTTGTTGTAGAAGGTAATGGCACATTGCTAAAGCTGCTTTTCGAGCTTTTAAGGTACTTGTACAGTTTAATCCCGCTAGTTTAGTTCAAGAAGGCCAGGGTTCAAGAGAGCCCAGAGCAAATGACTGAAAGAGCATACCCAAGGGGAGAGGAATTAAGTTCACTATAACTGAATTTGAGACAAATTCAGTCACTTTGGGCTCAACAAACTAGGGACACCATCAAGATAGGGCAAGTCTTTATCGACAAGACCATTGATGGCTCAGGCGCAATGTTCCATTTTCACTACAAACTGAGCATTTCTCCGTGAGAACAGCACATACGTAGTTTAACTTGAAATCTCGTCCTAAGGCCCTGGCCCCAGTTGTTCAAAGGCTGGATAACACTATCCACCTTTCAAACAACCTGGGTCTCTGGCCAACATTTCGACACAACACATTGCAACATCGTTTAGCACAACATGTTGCACACGTTTGGCTACGCTGTTGCGACATAATGGGTATCGTTGGCTCAAATTTTTCAAACCTGAGCCAACAACACCCAACAAGTTGCCACATCACAACAGGGTGGCTAAATGCACACAACAAAATGTGCCCAACAAAGTGGCGATATGTTGCGTTGAAATGTTGCAATCACTTGGCATGGGCTTAATTATTCTTCTCTCTATTTCTTGGTCTGACAGAAAGTTTGCCTTTAATTATCATCATTCAAGGTAAGAAGGGTATGTCACCCCATATTCATTGCTAGTAGCTATATGCTAAGATGTTGACATTTACCAGTGTTCTCTTGAAGGGTCTTTGGAGTGTGAGGTCTGTTGATAATGGTGATAAGCTGTTGCAGGACCAAGTTGATATACTGCTTCATGTCGGATCCTAAATTTTACATTAAAAAACATCTAAATAATTTTTCACAAATGTATTCTATATAGGTCTGTATGTTTCTTGCATACTAATGTGTACAGTGTCATTTAACTGCGACATTTTCTAAGACAACTTTCCAGTTACACATTGTTTCTTTTGAATAGTAAAAAAAAATGATTTTACGTTAGATTCATTGCCAGCACATATTGCCATGGCAACTCTGCTCCCACTTTTAAGATTTGATTTGTGAAATCAATTAGAACCCATTGCAAAATTGTCAACTTTTAAATTTAATTTAATCAACACGAAGTTAGGGGCACTGATAAATCCAATGTAATATAAATGCCTTACCTAATTGTACAGAGATTTCTCCAATGGCCCAGGTAGCATTGTTGCAAACAGAAATGAATTCTGGATTGAGATTCTGACCCAGGATTGGTAAAAAGTCACCTGCGAGACATTCAGAACATCCACAAGTATCAAAAGGTGCTAATTAACTTTTTCATGCATGCAAAAGACAAGCAAAGTCATATCTACAGTAGCAAAATTCCTGTTATTTCACTTACCAATGCAAGGTTTGACATGCTGGAAGCAGGCTTTAGTCAAATCTCCTAGCAGGGCAAATGAGCTTTGTCTTACTTCTGGCATTTTGTCCTGAAAATCCAACAAAGTAGACAAGTTAAAACCTTTCTCAGCACAGAAAATGGAAAGGTTGTTACTAGTTACTGACCAGAACTTATGATTCCATCAGTGTTTGGTAATCTTAAAAAAATTACCAAATGCATGCAGCCTTTTTCCTTACAATAACAATCTCAGAGATTGGAGAGCGGAGAGCTTACCTGCATACACTGGTAGAGGAGAGTCATTGTGTTGCTTCTAATAACAAATTGCTCAATTTGCCCTTCAAGTCCTTCAGCTAATCCACTCAATAGATCCAATGCCACGATCATGAAGTCCTTATCTGGAGGTTCAAACTGCTCCGGATGAGTTTGAGATGCCTGAAGAAAACAGGTAAACTTCAGTATGATAGTGCAAGATGGTAAATTTAAATTTAGGTTCCTGAGATGTGCACCTACCACACTCTGAGCGAGAGTTTGCTCCACCAGTGAGACACATCTTTGGAACACAGGCTCCGCATATGGAAGAAAGCCTGAACGCAGAGCTGTGGCAACTGATGAAAGACACTCCAGGAGTGGAAAGAGGTCTTTGTCCTCATCTTTCAGCTGGTTCCATTTCTGAATAAGTGGTGGCATCAGCATGTTAATGAACTCGGGTTTGTTTAGGTGGTGTCCCACAGAGTCAGCAAGTGTACCAATAGCATCATACAGAATGAGAAGGTTCTTGTGCTATACAAGAAAAAGAAACAATTGTACTTAGTACATGTGCAATGAACACATCTCAAAAAAAAACATTTCACAAGACAATGTTTATAATGTAACCAATCACAGGTGAAATCAACCATGAATCGCAGCACCAAGGCCGTTACAAACCACTGTACTATTAATACCAGGTCATTTTTAGATCATTACTTTCTACACTATATTACTTGCTTGTTAAGCACAAGGTCATCCTTACTAGCACATTCTAGATAATCACACTTTGAGAGAAAGAAAAAACAAACAAACAACAATAAATGACAAAGACAAAAGCCCTATAAAATGCTACAAAGTTACTTGCATTTCTAGATGGTCAAGGTATCATTAATGAAGCCAAACTTCAACCAACCTGATATTTGTTGAAGGCAAACACCAGTGTTTCTAGAATAAAGCTGAGGTATGGGACAAGTTCAGTGCAGGCTTCTTCTTCCAGAGTGGCAAAGGCACTAGTCACAACATATTACACATCAAATTAATAACACAGAAAAAAGAACAATGCATGCAATCTAACCTAGGGACGGAAGGGACACTTCTTGGAGAGGAGAAGAACTAATCACTCATTGAAACTGGACATTGTCGAAGCTGTGGTCTAAGAAAAATTAGGAGCAGCCATAAGGCTCCTAACCATGAAATCCTGGGTGCCTAGCACTAAAGCTTGTATGAAAAATTAAGTTTTTCCAGTTGACGAAAGGCAAAAGTTGGTCGCCCTGTGACACACAGGTACCTCTAAATCACAACCCCGATTGTTCAAACAAAAAGTCATTAGTAAAAAATTAAAATCAATCTCTGGTCGAAATGATTAAAAAAAATATATTACAAGCTTCAAGTCCTCAATGGGTAAATTGAGAAGAGTAGTTCAGGAAGTTGCAGCTTGCAATTTTTCAATCGTTTCAGCCAGAGATCATTTTAAAATTTAAACCATGTTTTATTTATTTATTTATTTATTTATTTATAGATTCGACAATGTACAGGGGAGAGAATAGGACACGTAGTCCCCTACTTGGTTCACCCTCCTAATCCAACCCCATAAAATGTAGAAAAACCAACCCCTTACCCCAAAAAACTAGAATTAAATATTTACAATATACTATGGATATCAACCTAAGAAGTAGAAAGAAAAAAACATGGAAAAGGTAATAAAGGTAAAAGGTAATAAATCGTGGACTACAATGTCCTGGCTACGGCCCTTCAATATTTTCACAAAAAGTTATTACTTTGGTTTCCTATACACAGTGCAGTAGCAGTAGTGAGCATCCTTCAGACTTAGGCTCATGGATTAGTGCAATGTTGGTTGGGTGCAGCATGTCTAAGAATTAGCAGATCATCAAGGTACCACCCAGCAAGATTATTTAATTGAAAGAAAAAATACATGTAGTTGTTGGTCACCTGCATGCTGCTTCTTGAACTCTCTTGTTACTGTCCAAAATCCTTTTAAGAAGCTAAAAGTTGTAAAAACAAACAGAATAGGTCAAGACTCTAACACCATGTATCAAAGTAACAAAACAAAACAACGCAAATGTACCTCTGTCATAAGACGTTGGAGATATGCCTCATGCGGCTGACTGACGACCCAGTGAGCATAACGACTAAGGGTCCAGCAAGTGATAGAACGTACCAAAGCCTAGGCAAAAAAAAAACAACAACAACAAAAGAGAAACATAGAAACAAGTCAAGGAAACTGACCAAGCTATTATTTGACTGTACAATGTATGGTTAAATTACACTAGCAGTTAAAACTCACCCTTTTCTCAGAAAGAGAGTTGATCAGGAAAGGGATCAGTTCTGGTAGGTGAGGAGATATACCACTCAAACAACCTAAACAACAAAGACCAATGCACATGTTCAAGTAAAAAATGTTGACCACTGATAGCCTAGCGCTTGGAATGCCTGGAGTCTACAATGTATGTACATGTAGTAACTGCAAGCTCTGTTTTCACTACCAATAGAGCAGAGCAGATCTGTACTATGCTTCTAATTAGACATAAGACTGCTGGTAGTAGTAACCAGTTGATTAACATTGGATATATGTATATGTTACTTGATATAAATAACTCACGTTATTTGATGTAAACATTAGTAAATGTCAAACTAAGCTAAGTATATTTCTCTACAGCTAAATCTGTAATACTAAGTCTGTGCCAACCGTCCCAAATTTTTACCTTCAGCTATGGCACCGAGCACAAGGATGCCAGACTCTTTGGCTTCCCAGTCAGGATGAAACAGTGTCTCCTTCAAGATCGGAAGCAACACTGGTAAAAGATCATCACGGAACACACTAGCGAGCACATCCAGGGCAGCTGCAGAGCATTTCCCTAAAGGAAAATAGATGAAGATATAGTTTATACAAAAAGATGTACAATAAATTATTTGACACCAACCAACTCACTCAAGTTCCAGTCTGAAAGGGCGTCATCATCCATGTCGTCGTCATCATCTCCATCACTTTCTCCCTGAAAAAAAAAAATCAGCATTAGCTGGTGCAAAACAATGGAAGCGACAAACAGTTAACATTATTTTAACTTTTCCTTATTACACTTGAATTTTCATATTTCATCAATTATGCCTTTTATGTTTCTTTAAATTATTTTCTAAACAGTTTTCTGCGATGACTTGTAGTCCAAAAAGGTAGACATTTACATGTATCTGCAGTGTTAATTCTAACATATCAGATAAAATAAAATGTCTCCTTGATTATTTGAGCATACAAATAAGGATATGCAGTAGAATGTACAGTATGGATACCCACTTGCTAAATGGAACTGACCACCAGTAAAAGTTGCTAAACTACTGTAGTACATGTGCCTGTACAGTATGACAATTTCTTGTTAAAATTTTTTTTGACACAAGTCTTACAATGTAGTTAAGTTTTCAGAGTTCATTACTTCATGGTCTCTTCAAACTTTAGGATCAGGCTGGGGTTTTGAAAATACAGTAACCTTTCAAGATTAGATAACTGAATTGGTGCTTGGCAAAAGATATCATGTGATCAAAATCTTACCTCAATTTCTCCATCAGCCTCATGTTGCTGGCTGTGTGTCTTGGATTTATGGAATCTTGGTCTTATATCCTGTTCACTATCTGGAACAGACTCATCATCCTCATTGTCAGCCTGGTATAAGAAAGAAAATAACCCAGTGTCAATTATCAACTGATCAGTCAGTCATTCAGACAAAAAAATCAATCAATCTACCAACAATGAAACAATCAAGTACAGTATACAGTGTATAATCAAGGAAACAATCAAAACCAAGCTACCTTTAGAAGAATCAGGTCTATCTCCGAGTACCTCATCCCATTCACCAATATGGGAATGAGCCTACAATTGAAAAATACAGTATGTCAATTAATTTTCTTGGAAAGGCTTCACTTCACTCAATCAGGCAATGTACATGTAAATGCTTAGCCATATTTTCTCTGATTCACTTACATGTAGCAACGAGAAAATAAGTCTAACTTCTTGTTACCTGTGCAGGTGGGGATTGAGAGCCTCTTTACAGATGGGTTGCTCTGCCAGGGTTAACCAGAACTCACAAGCTTCAAGTGATACATTCTCATCTTTGTCTTGTGTCCTCATCAGCATGTACTAGAAAGGAGAACACAGTTTAATTAAATTTGAAGTTGAAGGTATAAAAAAGACTGAGACATCTTGTCATCTTTTGCTTTATATAGTACTTTTATCCTGTTACTGCATGTAAAACACTCTTGACTTGAATAATAATATTATCCTTATTCAATGTCAGACAGTGATGAGTGCATGAACATTAGTTCAGAGGACTTGACAGCGCATCAAGATGGACTTCCCAAATTGATAACAGGGATCTTTAGATTGGCCTACAAGTAACAGATATAGTACAAATATGATTTTCAAATTTCAAACCAATGACATTTCCAGAGCCCATGCTCTTCATGTTCGTTTTAGGTAGATAGGGTAATTCATGGGATGAGATGGGAATGTGACGTGATAATGTGAAGCCTGCAAACTAGAATTGATAAAGTATACCTGTGTTTCATCTTGTACTCTTACTCAAATCTTAAGTCCCATAAAATTCTTTACTCGCAATAACTTGACAAGGCTGTGGTCTAAGAAAAATTTCAAGGAGCAAAAAGGTTTCTAACCATGAATTGCTTGGTGCACAGCACGTAAGCTTATATGAGTCAAAAGTTAGTTGCCTGTGGCACCCGGGTGCTTCTAGAGCACAGCCCTGCTTGAATAATCCTCTTGTGGAAAGTACAATTTGCAAGACTTCAGCTCAGTTAAATATTTCACTGTATACTCACCTCCACAATATTATTCATATGTGGAATTAGTTGATCTGCTCTGACTTCTAGGAGCATGACAAGAGCTCTGCAAACATTTTTTCTCACTTCTGGGTCCTCATCCCCAGCAAGGGCAAAAAGATTCTATGACAAAGATGTTTTTTCTTGTTAGGAAAAAAGGCAACAGTGATAAAAGCAACTAGTATTTGCACTTTTTAATCATAACATGGTAGTATAACAAATTGAAAATTGCTGAATGGCACTTCCAAGTACATTTGCATGCAAATAACATTTGCAGGCATGAATTAACCTCTGTTCACTGCAGATGACTACACAGGAAACAAAAACAAATTTTTGTAAACTAATCTGTCTTACTACTGACTAGAAAGTACAATGTAAGACTGTCCCTTAGGACTCTTTTGAATGGCTTCCTTAAGTCTTTTTTCTTTACAAAAAGTAGCACTTGCCGATTTGTACAGTATCAACACCAAAATTCAGAAGCAAGATAAACTGTCTATTGACACAAAAAATGATGTATAGTCACTGGCCTTCAAGCTGTTGCCATGTGCAGATTTCAAGCTGTTTTGAATGCCAAAAAAAAAAAAAAAAAACAATATCCCTACCTCAATAAATGTTCCTATGTGAACCATGAGAGCCTGTGTTCGTGTTACAATAAACTGATTCACACAAGCAATAGCATGAGATCTGCAAAGAATTTAGAAGAAAACACAACCATTTACTAAGCTACAGTATGAAAGCACTTAAAGTAATACACAATGTATATCAGTCATTTATTTAAAGTGGTAATAAACCATTTCCATAAAATGTCTGGACCCAGTTGTGCAAAGGGTGAATAATGCTACCCACTGGATGAATCACTATCCACAGAATAAGTGTGCAAAACAAACTAAGCTATCCACACTTTGACCAACTGGAACCTGACATGGCATAATTTAAAAACAGCTCTACTAACCTTATTTTAGGGCTTGCATGTCTGAAGAACTGCAGGAACTTTGGGATAAGTATTATAAGAGGTCTGTTGAGAGCATCACTGTCAAGCTGTTCAGCAGAATCTTCACAAATCTTTTGCAGTGCACCAAATGCTCCCTATAAACACAGGTTACGAGAACATCAATGTTTTCATCTCCTACATGCAAGTGTACTTAAGTGCAACAGCAGTTTAGCAAATAGCAACTTCTGTAGTCAATCCCTGTCTAAAACAAAATACTTGAATGCTGGAACCTTTCTGGATTAGAATTGTTATTACAACTATATTACTGATTCCAGATTCTATAGTACAATTCTCACAAAACTCTAATCCATCCATCTGACAAAAACCAGTGAAAAACTAATACTGCTCATTATTGCAGATATGAATTATTGGTCTGAATTTGGCACTCCACCCCGACAAGTCTTCTCCCACCTCTTGCTTCAAATTAATACTTTGAGTTCATTTGAAGGTGATTTCGGTTACAAGCAACCCTTTTCCAGTGAACACCTCTACCGTAATAGATAGCGAATTGCCATATGAAACCATAAGTTTTAATTAATAGGTTCCCAAGTTCCACCAAGCTTTTCATTCTTGTTTTGAGATACTATCTTGAGAGATCACCAACTGAACCAAATTTATAGAATGGTCATTTACATACAGATAGGAAATAGTAATTATTGCTAAAGGTCAGCCTACAAGCCCTAGTAACTTTTAATATTTACTCAGCAGTCTCTGCCAAACAATGCACACTAATCTTGTACATTTATCCTTAAGCAACACTTGAGCTAAGCTTATTACTTTTGGCATGTATTTCATATTACGTATTGTAAAAAGGAAGTGTTAGAGGATTTCACACCATTCACCAAATCTTCCGTTGCTAAAATTAACAAATTGCTACAGACGTTATGTTTAGGAGCTGCTTAAAAAATACATGCA
Organism: Micromussa lordhowensis; assembly: GCA_964020085.1. Taxonomy (NCBI): domain Eukaryota; kingdom Metazoa; phylum Cnidaria; class Anthozoa; order Scleractinia; family Lobophylliidae; genus Micromussa; species Micromussa lordhowensis. The sequence goes on along the minus strand of OZ026608.1, from coordinate 2,534,154 downwards.
TTTATAACCGTTTAGAAAACTGGAAAGATGCCAGTATGGCAAGAACAGGGCTGTACCTCGCAGACATTGTAATCCTCACTGTCCAAAAGCTGACATAATGTTGGCAAAAGCTGAGGCCAGTTTGTAAGATCGCCCTTCGCCGCTATAGTGGTGACCAAGATACCTATTGTAGCTCGAATAAGGGGTGAAGGATCTCCGATGGCTTCGAGACATTCTGATTTTATAAATTCTTTCACTTGATCAGGAAAAGTGTGGTAATGTGATTTGACGTTATTCTTGAGAATCAAGCCAGACAGCGAACGAGTTGGCTCATCTGGAAAAGAATAAATAAATGTAATACCATAGTTTCAACAGGTTTGAACTGATTTATTGCGGTGGGCTGGTAAGTTAAGCGCCATCGATTGAGGAACCGGAACTAAGAAGGACACAGCTACATGTACCTGATATCGTCAATAGCGCGCTTACCTTCGCTCTTCAACTTCGTAAGGACGAATATCAGATAATTGTTGAAATCAGGAAACTGATTTAAAGATTCGAGTTTCTGAAAAAGCCATTTGTTAAGGAATGCAATGAAAATCTAAGACGTTTACCACAATCGGAAAAGCACGTGTGACGCGCCAAATCTCAACGGTATAACGACAAATATTTCTTCAAACTCCACTAGAAATACAAATTTTAACATTGAAACTGGTAGAGTAAAGGATACTTGTTGAACTGCTCGTTGTACTTCAGTATTTGGGCTCTGACTTTCCTTTAAAAGCTGTATAATTTGTTGTAAACCATCCTGGTCTGGTTGCCACGCCATTTTGCTTTTCTGCACCGGCTCCAACCCCTGCATTTCCCGTCGGACTCCCCTACTTGTCGGTAGTCTTCGGCTCCGCTCGGCTGATGTCGGCACGAACTGGTAACAAAAGTTTACGCGGAAGTTCTTCCGGTCAGAGCTATCCATATGATGACATTTGAAATTTAAAAACTTGCTTATAATTTCGACCTTCCTCTTTTGAATATTGACAAAAATATCTCAGGGGTACGGAGGATATGGAGGATCGTGGCCAGGTTAACAGGAAATCAGATGAAAGGAAGAAGAGGTAAAAATTCGGTTGTACATGTATGCCATTCAGATGAGAACATACTCTCACAGCTACATGTCGAATTAGTTTTGAAAAAGCACAGCATTTAAGTATATGAAACATTTTTTTTTTCGACAAGTGGAAATAGTGGAGGTACACTGTATAGCCATGGTGAAAGAGAATAACAAAACTTTGGATGGAGAATAGCCTGCGAACACAGATGTATTTCCGAACCAAGTGACGACCGGAAATACGTCTGCGCAGGTCGATGTTTGAAGTGAATGGTGGTTTAATTTCTAGAATATGGCAACAGACTCTTAGGGGAGGCTCGATTGAACCCCCGATAATAAAAAAAGAGAGACATTACAAGAGGATCTGACGCCGGAGATCCCATTTCCGGGGAATTTTCTGGAGGAGGATGCTCCCCCCCCTGACCCCCCTACAGGTGACTGCCTTCGGCGGTCCGTATCTCGAAACCCCTTCTCTAAAATTCTGTACCCTCCTCAGTTCGTTCATATTACACTGATTTTGTAGAAGAACTCAACCTCAGCTTGATGATCATATTTATGTGATTTGCTCAAATACTCGACAGATCAACTGATGATAGTCATCAAATGAAAAGAAGACAGAAAGCACAGGACTTTGTAGCCGTCCCGGGAGACTTAATGGGTTTTGTGATCGGAAAAAAAGGAAGTTCAATAAAAGAAATACAAATGGAGTCTGGAGCTAAGCTCAGTTCAGACAGCGATCAAAGAGGATTCTTAGTCAGCGGTAATACGGAGCAACGAGCACGCGCAAGGGAACTGGTTCAACAAAAAGTGGTAGGTATATGCAACAATCTTTCTTCCTGACTGCGCAAGATTGGAAAGACGAGCGACTCACGGCTCGAGAGTTCCATTATACAGGCTCCATTGTGATTGGTTTTAAAAACGATGAAAATGGCGGAAGTCCGATATTTTCGGACATCCAAATCCTTCGAAACGGAACTTTCCAAAGTCGCTCGTTGCTAACCACTGGTCAAGGGGAATGAAGACTCTGGTTGTACATAACTGAAATGTTAGGGGGGAGAGATCTCGTCAAACAAATTGCCATTTGCGGTAGTTTGAAAGTTTGACTATTTCAAATGATGTGTATTCTGAAAGGAAACATATTTCTTCACACAAATCTTTATTATTTTCTAAAACCTAAACCGCTATAAAAATCACTCTTTTATCAAACTTTTCTCATTTCTGGCATCGATATTTCGTTCTAAAGGACCATTGGTCAACTGAGCAATACGAAATTCATAACGTCAGCTTTTTACAAGACACATCACTGCTTAGCAACAACTGACACAGAAAACCCTTACCAACGGGCCCAGTTAACGTCCGGCTCATTTTGGAGTCGATCTCGTGAACGGAGTTCACAGGAACAAAATGATAAAATGAAAGAACATACAAGTCACATATATATCTGTTATCAGAACGTTCTCTGAATGTTTTGTTTGCGCCAATTTTCTCCAAGGACGAGGGACAGATGAAATCCAGGAGGAAAAGATTTCCAGGTCAGCTTGTTGAAATTCCAAGTGAATTCGAGAGGCACGTAACTGGCAAGGGAGGAGATAATCTTCGAAATATCAGCACGCTGACTGGGGCGCAGGTGTTTCCTCGAGGAAATAAGCTCTACGAACTGAGAGGATCAGAAAAAGGAGTGAAACACGCTGAACTACTTTTGAAACGCAGGGTGGTATGCCATTAGCCTCTTTGTTACTCGTAAAGTGTTGTTACTTTTATCTACACAGGTGAAGCTACGGTTAGAAAATGTTTTAATAGCTCTTATCGCAGTTATCAGCGGTTTGACATGCAAACGAGGCGAAAGGGTCAATACTGCATTGTATTGACCCTTTAGCCTCGTTTGTGTGCCGCTCTAAACAAAGGAATATTTGACAGCGGGCTCAACTCCGATAACAGCTTCGAGCTGTTATCGGAGTTGAGCCCGCGCATGTGCACTTTTTTTCGACTTTTGGACCACAAATTCGGTCAAATTCGCGCGACGAAAGAGAAAATTCCCACATTTTCCTAGCTCTCGCGCCTTTTTCGCTTCACTCGATGAATTAAGAAAAAAAGAGGGTCTGCCGTGGTCTAATTTATCAAATTTAATTTCCCCTGGCAGCTAGCTTAAAACTTTCATGAGAAAAATCTCGTCGAAAAACGTTTCACCGTCAATTCTCGTGGACCCTCTTATGCGTGTGCATCGGTCTTTATCTGAAGCGCAAGAAAGTATCCGTAACATTTGTTGGGATACTTTTTCTCTTGCTTTGCCGCTGCTTGATAAATTCTGTGACTGTTGAATTCAACACCGAGTGGTGGGAGATATTTTCAGCCAATTAGTATATATCAAGAGAGGTAACACATAGAGCCACAGGGCCGGATCCAGGATATTTCTTAGGAGAGGGTGCACCACTAATTAAGGAATGGCGTAACTGACAAGTGAGGTAAACAAATTTTAACAGGGAATACGAAGAAGAAGGCTTCATCTCAGAGAGGGGGGTGGGTGGGGAAGGGTGGGGATGCACACCACCTGCACACTCCCCCTAGATCCGTCCATGAGCCAGTAGTCATTAAACTGATTGCCGGTCTCATAGCGTCGCGCCAGAGTGTAATATAAAGTGACTAGATGGAGTATTCCTGCTAACTGGACTGGTTTTCTCGTTTTTTTTTTTCATTTGCAGGCTTCAGCGAGACTTAAAACGGACACCATTTGTTGTTACATTGACGACAGGACTCTGCCAGAAGGCTGCGATCTTCAGCTTGTACCTGTTGAAGAGTGCATGGATCGCATGGTGTTACCAGGATCCCACTCTCAGTATCGGCTGAGACCTTCTGAGGAATACGAACCGGTTTGTTAAATTCAGGTTTTTTTTTAACTAAATCGGATGCACCCGAAGTTGTCGCCCGAAGTTGTTGCCGAAGTTGTCACCCGAAGCCGTTGCCCGAAGTTGTCACCCGAAGTTGTCCCCCGAAGTTGTCGCCAAATGAAAAATAAAACAAAATTTTGCCTTCACTACACAACAGAACACACTCAAAGGTTGAGGCATGGGCGCGTTGGTCAGCCAGGCCCAAGATCTGTTTAATTGTGACAATAAGCTTACAACGAAGTGGATAAGAGATACATCAAGAAAGGTCCTACATGCGCCAAAGCCGGACACATAAACCCCCAAAACACCCCTTGTTAGGAAAAATAGGGACAGTGTACCCAAGACCAAATGTAGCGGCGCCACCTTTGGGGTTTTAAGGTTGATCTATAAATTAAAAAAAAAAACAATTCATATGACGCTAATTACACAATAAAAATAAACCTAATGGGGAAGTGCTAGTGGCAAGGCTGACCGTAGAATGTCACAAGTTACTCAACGGTATCTTTTTATAAACATACTACCCATGAGTCTTTCGCGTACTACGCTCGCATCCAGCTCTCTGTTCCGTGTCGGCAAAATATTAATTTATGTCAATACCGATTATCACAAATTACATTATCTACGGAAAAGGTGATAGATCAAAGTATACTTGATTTTCTATCTCTTATTCAATTTCAAGGTAGCCGGGATTCCAAGCATTCCTTGTTATCAAGCCAACCTCGTGGAGCATGCACTTGCATGTCTACGTAAAATCAAGCACGAAATTGAGTTAAAGAAATTTCAGGAAGCTGACATGTGGTGTCACTTTGGTACAGCTATCATTCGAGAGCCAGATGAAGGTGAGAAATAGATTAAATCAGGACCAACGAAAACGAAAGTCAAGACGTGTTGTAAGGGATGACAAAATCGGCTGTTTGCGTTATGTCTCTTTGCGTTATGGCTCTTTGCGTTATGTCTCTTTGCGTTATGGCTCTTCGCGCTATGGCTCTTGCCTCATAGGTATACTTCCATAGTTATCGGCGACGAATATACTAAATATGAACATCATCTGCGGACGCAATGTATGACGTAACAACTCCATTTTTCCCACAATTCCATATTTACAGATGGAATGGTTGAAAATTGCGCCAATTTAAATTTCGCGCCAATTTGAGTACGTAGGCGATCCATTGCAGATGCGCGGGGGACCCGCTAGAACAGATCACCGAACGTTGACAGTTGCAAACGGCGACTACATCGCAGGTAGATCGGCGGGATGTGAGAACCAGGCTTAAGAAGGAAGTAGCTGGAAGTCACCCCTGCCGGGTAGGGAGATGGAAGGGGGGGGGGGGAGGGGGTCACCATAGGGTTAAAGAGACAGATTTAAGGGTCAAGAAATCTGAATTAACCCCCAAAGGTGATCCCTCTGAGCATGGCTGAAGCTTTATTAGACCCTTAGAAGGCATATTTCTAAAACAGGCACACAAATAAGTAGTTTTCACTAAATGGATTAATCCATGCATGGAAATAAAAACAAACTAAAGATGCCATGTCTGATCAATCTTAAGTATTAAAATAAATATTGAGTATTAAATTGACAGCGTTTAAGGGGCGAGCTAGATGCCAATCGTCTCTTCTAGGGGTCACCCCTAAAAAAAGGAAGACTGTATTATAGCATCCTCGATCTTATAAATTATGGATTTTGTTATCAATTGTACTATCCAGTGGAGCCCGTGCGCGGTGGGCTCGCATCCGAATCGAGGGGTCCGGGTTCGAGCCCTGGCTGGGGATGTTGTGTTGTGTTCTTGAGCAAGACACTTTACTCTAGCTCACAGTGCCTCTCTCCACCCAGGTGTTTAAATGGGTACGGCCAATTTAATGCTGAGGGTAACCTTTGCGATGGACTAGCATCCCATCCAGTGGGAAGTAGAAATACTCCTAGTCGCTTCATGCATACAGAAAGCGCGGGGATAAGCTCTAGCAGATGCGCCAGGCTTAGCTCGTATGCAGACTTAGGCTATTCGGGAAGGAACGTTTTTAATTGCACGGGAAGAATTTTCAACTCGGCCCAGTTGCATGTAAGAAATTAATGCCATACCTTAGTATAAGTATTAGGAAAGTATTGCAGTTGTCTGTAACTTATAATGTGCCGGGTCGGTGCAGTTGTAGTAACTCCACCTTACATTTTTAACAGCGGACGTTACCGAAATATGGAACATGAAAGAGGCGGTTGCCAAATTACAAAACTCTGCATCGGGAAGGAAAAGTGATTGGCGAGTTGCTTTCAAGGAAGGCCTTCAAATTGACAAAAAGGTGTTACAAGAGACGTTTAGTACACAGCCTGATGAAGATGATTTGTATGCGGCAAGATATGATTTGTGCTTTTTAACTCCTCGAGGTAGATCTATAAGATGCAAGGTAGGCTACATACTTGACATAAAATAAGGTTAGAAGTACTGGAGCATTACTATACAATCCACTGTCATAAGTCGTTGGAACACATAACACCTCTTTCAATCCGCATGCTGGATAACGCAATTTATTTTTCCAAGAGGCAATGGTAGCGAATCCTGCAAACCGATTGGTTCTTAGTGTGGTCAGGATTTTCCTATCTCTGACTACGGTCACGTGCGTGCTATGTGTGTGTGGAAAAGGTCAACAATTATTATAAAAATGATTTGATAGAAAGAGTTCATAAGTTCATAAGTCATTTACAGGCTTAGAGTCGGTCCGTTTGATGAAAACCTATGACCTTGGACGTGAAAATGTTGCCCTCGGCTGGTTTAGGGCAGCATTTTCAAGACCTCGGTCACAGTTTTTCACAATACAGACCTCCCAACCGGCAAATGACCCATATGTGAATGAATTCTCTTATATTTTTGACGAAATTCGAGGTGTTTGATGAAACGTGACACTGTCTTGAGTGTGTGATATATCTTCTCAATTGAAACTAAAACTAAGGAGCAAATGGAGAAGTAAAATCTTCAAAATCTATGCTAATGAAGATCAGCTATCCAAGCACCGTCACGGTCTTTATTTCTTTTGTTTAAACTTACTGAATTTTCAATGAGTTTGAGAAAAAAGCGTTCAACGAAATGGCGCACTATAGCTAACAGCCTTAAAATGTTTAGAGACAAAGCTGGGTTGAAAGTCTGCAAATATGTGTGTTTATGTTCGGAATTTGCAATTATCGCCGCAGTTTCCTCTAGCGATTTTACGTGTCCTTCCTATATCACTGTGTCTGTTGTTTTTCTGCTTATCAGAACTTAAACGTGTCTCTGCGACGGAACGCAGTGACATAGCTGAAAAAAACACATAACTCTTGCTCTCTTCACAGGTGTGGGTCGTTAACGAAGGTGTACAGAGCAAGCTTGAGGAACTTCCAATCCCATTTAGCGACGTTAGGAATATTTTAGAGGAGCTTCATCTTGAAGACGAGTTGACGAGATCACGATGTCGGGCATGGCTGGTTTTATCTTCTCTCAAATACCTTCAGGCAGATATAATATTTCCAGGCTGCATAGCCGACTGCAGAATCATGATAAGACCATTATCAAGTGAGTTTAAGAACTTCAGTTTTGTCTCATTTCCAGACAACAATTTCTGACAAAAAAGAACAACCACCACCAAGCTCGTTCCCAGGGTCTCTCATCTTCCCGCCCCTGGGAACGAGGTTGAACAACAACACTCTTCACTGGTGCTTTGCTCTGTCCATTCGTTTACAATTCATTTGACTCACAACGCATTAAATCTACAACGAGTGCCCTTTACATGCACTCTATCCATATTAAGAGTGCAGTGCACTACTCTGTTCTCACGTGTTTGCTCGTCCAGTCATCAGTCAGTTCAGGTGGAGGTGGTGGAGATGGTGGGAAACAACAGAATTGTGGTTGAGGTGGTCGTGGAGCCTATTAAGAAAATGAATATTAAGAAAATGAAACATCTCCTCACTACGTATGAATTTCTACGAGAATTTTTTCCATGGGAAAACGTCCGCTCTGAAATTACGCTCTTATAATCACTTTTCTTGTTAGTCAATCTCTAATTCTCGATGGATGATGCTGCACGTTGTGTTCCCATGTTCCCCAGACGAACGTCTGAGAAGTCGTCGCAGAAGCGAGGGAAGCTCACTCTTTTTTAACTCGAGTCTCTTTTGTTCATCGGAGTGTCTGTGGTCTCTGTACTTAGGCAACAGTAATTTTCTGTTTTACAGCTTATGCAACTCAGAGCAGCAAGTACGAACAGGAGCAAACCAAGGTCTTAGCTGGTTATCTGTCCAAGCTAAAATTTGCAGAGGCTGATGGAATCCACCTTCCGGACGAAGCCCTTCCAGCAGGTTTTCTGTTCAATTACAAGCGCTGCTCGCATCGAACGATGTATGTACCACGTGACGAATTTACTTTGATTGTTTCGGAAGAGAGCATTTGGTGCCGTGATGACAGAGGAGAGCAGAACAGAGAAACGGTAAGAACAGACTTGATAAAAAGGGTATTCGTTATTCATTTACATGGGAACGTAAAGCTTCGGAAATAAGACCCTTGTTCCTTTCGGATTTAAAGATGATTTCCAGTCCGTACTGCGCACTCTCGAGAGTTTGTTTGCGTTTCTTGCTTTGTTTCATGAAAAGACATCATTCTCGTCCCCAGAGGCCGCGCTCCTTTTGGTCAGCACCAAGAATCGCGACCTCTTGCTATTCGGTTTTGAGTGGATTTGTAAACACAATAGATTGAGATAAGAGCCAATCAGATTTGTCAGACGCAGAGTAACGGGAAGTCCGTGAATCGCGGACTTTTTTTTTTTTCGCGGACTTCCGTTGTTGGACCTGGCCAGAGGAGAGGCCAGAGGTCGCGATTCTTGGTGCTGACCAAAAGGAGCGCGGCCTCTACGGACGAGAACGGAAAGACATCACAAAATGTAAACATTTCGCAACTGCTTACATGAAGTAAATTCAAAGTTTCAAAACAACCGCCATTATGGATGCCAAGCGGTCAAAGCGTTATGCTCCGTTCTTTCTCATCTCTCTTGATGAAACAGCTTCGCAGCTGTCAAAAATAAATGAAGCTGTTGGAAACACTCGCCTCGTGTTCAAACAGCATTCTAGTTATTGTTTTAGTAGAATTCTAACTGAAATTTCCTTCAAATAACGATTCCAATTATTTCTGGTCTTCACGCTTTAGAGAATTAACTCGCGCGGACTGAATTAATTGTCAATTTGACATTTGCAGTTGTGTACGCGCGCTTATCAGTTTCTATCATAACTTTCGGGCATTTTTTAATTCAAGAAACCGTAAATCCCCTCCCTTTAGTCTTCTCGAAAATTTTGTTTATTCATTTGTTTCTAAATGTTCTTCAAAACTTCAGCGAAACGAGGAAACGTTAAATTTTGTCGACCACACCAAGCCAAGTAATGTTTCTCGTAGAGCCTTTTCTAAATCACATCTCTTTTCACATCTCACGTCCAATGTTACACCCCCTCACCCAACCTAAAATGTCAGTAGTCAGCGGCTTACATTTCAGCTACCCTATAATAAACGACCTCCTCCGAAAACAAACGGGCATTTAGAGGTGGCTTTCTAGATATAACTACATATATTTTCAACAGGGGGCCGGAGATGAGGATGTGGGTAGGGGCAACTGGTGTTTTCGCTTTCCGTACTATTTCCTCCGCTTCCCATGCCATTCCCGCCTTTTCAGAAATTCCGCTCTTCGCCTTTTTCCTCTCCCAAGCCCCATACTTTTCCCTGCGTCTTTTGTCCCTTTCCTTGCCCTCCACCTCCCCCCCCCCCCCGCTCCAGCACATTTCATGTCATGTACACCAGCTCTTCTCAAGTCCCTCTTCTCATTTTGTTGGTGAAGGAACATGAATGACAAGAACAAGTGTAAAATCTTAACATGATGTATTTGTTGGCTTTCAGACCGATCTCCATCTAGGCTGTCAAGAGTGGGACCGTGTGCTCTGTGGCGGAGACTGGGAACCAGAAATGATAGTTTCCAAACTGCCCGAATTTCTCCAGTTTGTCCATCAAGTTCAAGATTTTCTGTCATTAAATAATTGCAGTGTATGAAAATCCTAATAGACAGCTGTGACGTTTACCATTTATGAGGTCCAGGGCCGGGTTGTTCGAAAGCTGGTTAACGCTAACCCAGGATTAAAAGTTAACCGAACTATTAATTTTTCTTGCATAAACTTATGGCGGTTTTGTGTAGTTTGAGATTACTCAAGTTCAAAACTGACGGAAAAGCAATATAAACAGAAAACCTTACCGAAAAGTTCCAAAACTTGAATCAAAATTCTCGCTAATCCTGGGTTAGTCTAATCTGGCTTTGAACAACCCGGCTCAGTTCTTTACACTTCTTTACAACAAAGCAACCTACCAGAAAATATGCCTACTCTTCAACCTGCTTTATCAAATAAAATCAAATAAAAGCCTTAAATTTGGAACTTTATAGTGGTTCTGAGCTCCATGTGTACGTTTTATCCTTCTGCACGTTCTATATTCCATACTAAAGATAAGCATTTAAAACTATAAGAGCTTTGTCAGGTTGTGAAAAAAAGGACCAAGAAACTACAAGTAGTTTTCTCCTTCCTGGGTGGGATGGTTTTCTCTCCCGTAGGTTTTCCAAACCAGGACCGCTCGATTCAAAGTCCAGCCCGTTCACCGTAAGGCCAACGCGCGATGGTACTGCTGCAATAACCTCTTGTTTCATGAAGATGACCGTAACTTATTTTCTAATTATCGTGCATTCGTTGGATACCAGTATTTTAACATCAGCTAGCGTCCGTTTGGACAGTCCATCAAAGCGTAATAGGACAAACCTGGACAAAGTCCAAAAACTATAAGTACATTGTTCTATCTATTTGTACTTCTACAAGCAATACTTTAAACAATAGTATGTCAGTACGTCGTGTCGATTGTGCCCCAGTCACATCAAATAAAAGGCAAGTTAAAAAAATACTAAAATATAAAACCAAAAAATTCCAATCACTGACAGTAAACTAGAAGGTTCGGTTTTTCCATGAGAGCGCTTGACACTCTTTGTGTTTCTTCATACTCTACATTTCAGTAACGGCGTTTCTAACACTGCTCTTCACGGTCTTCCTCGCTTTCCTTGACTACACTTGATCCCTTTGCCTCGGTTCCTTGCCCCTCACCAGGCCCCTGTGTGTCCTGAATGGGCTGCTCGGCTTCTTTCTTTTCAGACTCAGGACTGCGTATCTGGATATTTTGAGTTGTTGGCTTTCCCGATGGCGAAGAGTTTCCTAAGAAGAAGCAAAAGAAAAACATTAAACACGTAAGGGCGAATGGGAGAGATCTTGGAAGCTATGCAACAACATAAGTAGTTTGAAATCAAGGAAGGCAAGAAAAATCAAGGCGAGGCGCCTACAGGATTCAAACCAAAAACTTATGCAATGCTGAAAACATAATTTGCTTAAAGCATAAATTAAACTCAAACCTTCTCATAAAAACTGAATCCTTGCGAACCCTGAAAGCTCTAAGACCTAAAATTTGAAAACGCGAAAGTAGAAACATAAACGTACCTGGATTTACGTTCACACTCGCATGATCTCCGATGGCGACATTGAGTTGATGCACATTTGAAACGTTCAAATGGATATTTGCTATAAATCATGAAAAGATACACAGCGTTAAAATACCACGATGCTATCAAGCAAAAAGGCTGTGACTGTTTGATTTCTTTCCAAGGAAAGGAAATTTCATTAGCTGAG